>JXCR01074776.1:16713-30761 GCA_002079205.1 Phalaenopsis hybrid cultivar | reverse complement strand
ATTAAAAGCTATAAATAGACCATATTATTCACATGAAAGGGGACATGGACTAAACAAGAGAGAGCTTAGAGATTTAAATAACTTTAGAGTCTTGCTAGATGATTGACACCAATGATCGCCGCTAACAACTATCATTATCTAACTATTGTCTTTCTATTATCTTTGGCCAATTATTACGAGTTATTTATTATCATCCATCTAACATTATTTTAACTCCATAACTTGTTGTTTATTGTCCAATAATCATCACTTTTCAATGCATATTTAACATTATCAAATAAAATCACAAAAGATCATAATTGTGTTTTTTTTACATCATAATTTTTTTCTAATGAGAAAAGGAAGGGATCAATATGATCTCTCTTTATATAGTTGATCATTTCATTCGCAGTTGTCCCCTTAATTTTTCTCTTTATGATAATTTTATGCAGAAATTTTGTTCTCTTATGAACCATTCTAATAGTGCATTCCCACAATATTTATGCATACTTATGAATTTCAAAATATCTAACATTGAGAGTAATGTCAAATATGAAGTGGGGATTTTGATACGAATTGCTTTTTTACATGTCACCAAAGAAGGAGACTAAATTGTGTATTTTAAAATTTTTAATTTTAAATAGTCCCTTGTTATGAAGAATTATATTAGAAAAAAATAACTTTGAAATTAAAAGCAACTATTTGTAAAAGAGTAAATCAAAGAGAAAGTATAATTTTTATGTGATTTGATTTTAAAAAAAATCCTATGCATACTTAATATTGTGATTTAATCTAAGAATCGTTTTACTCAAACCAATACTTTTTCACTGGAAGTAGGTAGAAAAACTCGTACAATTATTTTGACAAATGGGAATCATACTCTTATGTTTATCAAGTGCATTTGCACCACCTCTATGCCTTGCCTAGAAGGCCTAAAAAAAATGCATTTATAAAAGTTTGAATAAAAATAATAAAAGAATAGTCCTACACATTGACCTATTCTGTGAAAAGATAAGTAGCAAAACTAAAGATCGAAATAGAGATGAGTTATAATCTGTTCTGAGCAGTTGCAGCTTCTGCTAAAGTTAAATGTTTGTAAAGTTTTTTTTTTTTTGTGGAAATGTAACATTTTTGAATGTTTTTATAAACATCATAACTGTTATCTTTTTCAATGNGGGAATCATACTCTTATGTTTATCAAGTGCATTTGCACCACCTCTATGCCTTGCCTAGAAGGCCTAAAAAAATGCATTTATAAAAGTCTGAATAAAAATAATAAAAGAATAGTCCTACACATTGACCTATTCTGTGAAAAGATAAGTAGCAAAACTAAAGATCGAAATAGAGATGAGTTATAATCTGTTCTGAGCAGTTGCAGCTTCTGCTAAAGTTAAATGTTTGTAAAGTTTTTTTTTTGTGGAAATGTAACATTTTTGAAAGTTTTTATAAACATCATAACTGTTATCTTTTTCAATGTTTTTTTTATAGCTATCACACTTTAACAAATCTTATTATAAAATGTAGCACATGACCATAATTTTTTAGAAAATAATAATAAAATAGTATCTTAATATAGTTGGGATGGCAATTTGATAATTAATGCAATGAAAAAGGTGCCCCAAACAGGCCCTTTAATTAACAATCTCTCTTTAAGATTTTTTTTGTACCTTTGGCTAAAATTCTGAAAGCAATGCTAAGGTTTTGTTCTAATAATATGGAGTACAAAATGTATTGAATTGAATAGGTGATAAAATAAGCTTGTAGTTTGAAGAAAATGANTGGCTAAAATTCTGAAAGCAATGCTAAGGTTTTGTTCTAATAATATGGAGTACAAAATGTATTGAATTGAATGGGTGATAAAATAAGCTTGTAGTTTGAAGAAAATGATCCATTGGTTTGAAAATAATGTAATTAGGATAGCTAAATAATATATAGGTTGATTTAAAATCAAAATATCATTTCAAAATTGCCTGACAGACCCTCTACAATCTCAACTGAAGCCAGCTAAGGTAAATTTTGGAGGCCATAAAGGTTAGCATTGGCCTATTTATTTGCAACTCAAGCCCTTGCAAAATTTCAATGGAAGGTCCACTATATAAATTTCAATACTATCTTCATATGAAGAGAATTTGCAAACAATTTTTATTTAAATAACTATTCTCTAATATTTAAAAGAATTCTCATAATGCTTATTATTATTAGGTAAATATTTTTGAGGTATTAAATAAGGTTGAGGAGGGGAGTAAATGAACCAATAAGTTGGTAAATATGTCATGTCATTTAAGAAAAAAATTNGAGGCCATAAAGGTTAGCATTGGCCTATTTATTTGCAACTCAAGCCCTTGCAAAATTTCAATGGAAGGTCCAATATATAAATTTCAATACTATCTTCATATGAAGAGAATTTGCAAACAATTTTTATTTAAATAATTATTCTCTAATATTTAAAATAATTCTCATAATGCTTATTATTATTAGGTAAATATTTTTGAGGTATTAAATAAGGTTGAGGAGGGGTGTAAATGAACCAATAAGTTGGTAAATATGTCATGCCATTTAAGAAAAAAATCTATTTAGTCCTAGTTCTTAAGAGGAGCTTCCAAGTTGAAGATCTTCCTTATTTTATTTAATTTATTTAAACTCTCGTATAAACTATTGAATTATACTTAAATATAATAAGCAATTTTCAACCAAAGTTTCAATCCACGTCTCTCCTCTCGCGTTATGGAGAAAATATTACGTCTAATTTATCGGATGTGCGGTCGACAATGTGTACCAGATGCATCACGTGATGTGATCGACACAGACGTCCGCATGTCCACACAAATAACTTAAGAATTTCTCGCAGTTAGAACCACAACTTGTGTTTCAACAAGCAAAGGTTGCAGCGAGGCTTTCCCTATCCTTAGCCTACAACAACAGAAAAAATATAATAAACAAAGTGATGTTATTGACGTAAAATCATTAAAAAATGTGGAAGTTTGATCAAAGATCTTATTCTTTGATGTAATATAAAATATAACATTCTTCAATATAATAAGTGATTAAAAATGCACCAAAAAGTTCACATTCTATATATTTTTTTAATCAATAGCTTTGTTTGGACACTACATCACATCGATCGCTTATTGAAAACTTAGGACTAAATACACATGACAAATATAAGAATGCGTGTGTATGTTATATATAAAATATTAAAATAGCCAGAGAACTTTGGTGATGATTTTTTTTTTTTTTTTTGTGAATTTTGAGGGCCACGCCCAACTTTTCATTAATAAAAGATCAAATACAAGATATCACAGAAGTGAGAAGACTCACAATTAATAGATATCCAAGGAAAGAAAAGGGAAAACAGTAAAACATAAACAAAAAGGAAAAAAAAAACATAGATGTTCTCCCTAGTAGCAAAATGGGAGGCTTTGCCCAAGGTAATCCAACAGAAGAAAACCGATGAAGTCCACCAAAGCAATCTAGAAGCAGATAATCTTAAAGCACCAAAAACCACCAAGGGAGCAATATGATTTAGTTCATTGTAGATCCGAAGCAAAAATCCATGTCTCATANGATCAAATACAAGATATCACAGAAGTGAGAAGACTCACAATTAATAGATATCCAAGGAAAGAAAAGGGAAAATGGTAAAACATAAACAAAAAAGGAAAAAAAAAAAACATAGATGTTCTCCCTAGTAGCAAAATGGGAGGGTTCGCCCAAGGTAATCCAACAGAAGAAAACCGATGAAGTCCACCAAAGCAATCTAGAAGCAGATAATCTTAAAGCACCAAAAACCACCAAGGGAGCAACATGATTTAGTTCATTGTAGATCCGAAGCGAAAATCCATGTCTCATTGAGATAGAAAGATCAGTCCATAGAGAAGACATAGAAACATCCTTTCATAAAGAAGCACAACTCTCCAAACTAGTCATCACAAAGCAAAGAAGAAGGGAAAAAAATCATTAAGTAAAAACACTGGAAAGAAAATTCACAAGGAACCCATTATAGCATAAAAAGCTCTTTAATATGGGAGGGAGCAACATCCCTGAATTTCCATTCTCTACTTTTCTCCTTGACAACAACACAAATTTTAAAAAGAATATTTTATTTGTTTTAAAGGAATTGTAGAATGTCCTAGCATTTCTTTCCAAACATATAAAATATGAAATGATATTAGTTGCAATTAGAAAGAATTTCATGAAATTTGTGCAACTAATATTTTTAGTAAAAACCATTAGCTGCCTTAAAAAGCATCATTGATGGAAAAATTGGCCAAAGAAAGTACTGAGCTTTTGGATATTAAAGACAATATTACATTAAAAAAATATATGAGAATGTGACTCTTGGTAGTAATGGCATAAAACACATTGGGCAGAAACCAAAATTTCTGTAGAGGAAAGAATATTCTTTTTTTTTAAGCCCCCCAACCAGAATTTTCCACACAAAGGTTGCAAATTTGTGGGAGTGGAGTTTAAACTGTTTATTTTTATATCGAGAAGCCAGAGGAAGTCCATCATATAAATAAAAATAAGTGCTCTTGTGAGAATAAAATTTTTTACCCATCCAAGAACAAACAACAAGAGAGCCCATTATAAAGATTTGGAGGATGAAAGCAATGCATTCACTTTGGGTGTTCTGAGAAGTAGAGAGAATCTAGAAGCAAACTGAACCAACTGAAATAAAGTGAAGCAATAAAAAATCCCTTGGACAGTTGAACCAACTGAAATCTTGTTCCCCAAACCTTTCATAAAGTGAAGTGTCTTCTAACCAAGGGTATAGAAGAAAAAAAAATCTACATTTTGTTGTGAGATGAAGTGTGAGACCTCTTCTAAATGTAGTAAACGGCTTCCTGAAGCAATTCCATATATTAGAATGCTTATTCTTCATTTTAAACCAATGAGAGCCCAAATTTTGAAAGGTCCAATTAGAAATAATAGAGTTGTAGCTATAAAGTCTCCAAATAACCTTGGCCTTACACAAAGAGTTGATAGTATAAGGATTATGTAGCCCAAAATCTCCAAGATGCTTAGGCTGTTGGTGGCACTCCAAGCGATGAAATGCATACAATTAGTGGAATTATTAGAGTGAAGAAAATTATTCATTAAAGAAGTAATTTTCTTCCTAATTCCTTTAATGATAATGCTAGATTTGAACCAACAACCATATCTCTAAAGAAATAATTTTCTTCCTAATTCCGTACATATAACGTTGATGTTTTTCCATAAGCCTATTACAAGTAACAGAGGTAGGTATAACACAATTAATGGTACTGCTCAAGTGTTCCCAAGGTAAATATTTTTCTTGAACCCAAAGTAATCACAATACAACACTTTTTTGTGTTCATGGACAGATGTAGAGAATTATAGTGTTGATTTAGAGAATAAGGCACCAAAGCCAACTAAATAATCTTTTTAGTGGAAGCTTTACCAAAAACAAGTCGTCAACATAAAGAAGATGACTAATGTTCCCCTCTAGTGTCTGTCAATGTAAATCCAACCATCCAGAAAAAGCATCCAAGGCGATTTTGAAAAGATAAGGAGAAAAGGGGCATACTTGCCTAAGACCATAGGATATTGGAAAACAACCCTTGAGCTCACCATTAATAATAATAGAAAATTTAATCATAGAGGTTCAAGCCTTAATGTAGTTATTAACTAAAGGAGTAAAGTTCATTCTCTATAATCTATCATAAATTAAGTTTCTATTAAACCAATCAAGTGCTTTTATGAGGACACTTTTTGTACAAAAGCTCTTGGGATGACTAGAAGAATTAAATCCATAAAGAAATTCCTTGGCAAGTATGATGTTATCTGCAATGTCTCTACCAGAAATAAAAGCTATCTAGGAAGGTTGAATGATGTTGGGAAGGATATACAATTAAGCATTTGAGCAATCAATTTGGCTTTTACTTTGTTAATAGTGTTATAAAGAGAAATAGGTCTGAAATCATTGAGTTCTAGAGCATGGAGTATCTTAAGGAAGAGAGTATTAGCCAAGTGTTTAATTCTTTCAAGTAAAGTAGAAGATGCCAAAAAAGCATTTAACTGTATTAATGCAAGCAGATCTAATGATGTTTCAAGTGTATTCTACCAACTCAACAAAGTAGGTCAACTTGTTTAGTCAGTTTTGTTGATCAGGCTAAGATAAGCTCGACTCATATAGGCAGCCAATTAACTTGGCATATTAATTAAGATGACCAAATCAATCAATTAGTTCAACAAACTAGCTTGGTATAACAACCTCGTCATAAGACTACATGCTCAACTATTTTACTTTTTTATTATGAACAATGTATTCACTATTTATTTTGCACAGATTAATGTAATGTACTCTAGATCAACCTAAGCCTATAAATAAGGAAGAACACCTTGGAGTATAGGATCTGAAAGTTTTTGCAAAAGTCACTCCATACTTACTAAAATTCTTAATGTTTTATTTTTTATTTCCTCTGTTGTTTTGGTGTTCTTTGTTTTCTACGGCTCTTACCAATGTGTTTTAAGTCAATGGATAATTTAGAATTAATAATTCGTAAAAGTGCAATGAGCATGGATCATACAACAAACTAGAGCAAAAGCATTTCACGATGCAAATCTAGTAGCAAAGAAAATTAAATAAACATGGAGTGTGCCATGGAGTGTAGTCCACCAGAAGAATGAGCTGATGACAATGATGGTTAGAGATGCATTGGAGTGATTGTCTAGAGTGACGCCACACATCAAATTCATCAAGGAAAGATGAGATGTACCATCCCAACTATAAATATTCTTCTCTTTTTTATCAGGGGAAGGAGAAGAGAAGAGGAATCACTAAGAGAAGTTAGCAGCTGGAGAATGTGTGCTTAGTAAAGATTGTTGAAGCTGAGACACCTAAGAAATTTAAGACTCTTACTCTGGAGTCTTATAAAGGAATTGCATATATTGTCAACCATGTAGTCATTCATTGGTTCAACAACTTGTCACTCTGGGTCATAATTTTATTTTTCAAGTTTAAATGTATCTTCATGCAACTTTCTTGTGCTTAGTGGCCTTAAAAGAATTTTCAAGCATTATCATAAATGCTCCAAGAATTGTGGCGGTCTTTGAGGACTGAGATGTTGGAAGTGATGACTTGAAGTCTACAGTTGCTCGTAATGCACCTGCTTAAGGCATATGAGAAGGTTTGTTTCACTATGCTCTTGGGTTGTAATGTCTGAAGATATTTGTGAAGTTGTTGGAGTTGGCCAACAACCATATCTCCATTGAAGAATATGACTCGTTGAATAATTTAAGCATCAATAATAAGTACCAACATCATCCAAAGAAGAACTACCATCAATTCAACTATGAGAATGGGGGTCGCCCTATCAAGTTTGGGGCTAGAAGAAGCTTTGAGAAAGGACAAATTATTCCCTTTGATTCTTTTTGATGAGAAGGAAATTGATCATTAAGTAGAGAAGGGGTTGCAACTCATATTCTTTATGCATCGATTGTGACTTCGTTGAGAGTCTTTATGGCTAAAGTTAGGAAGGCAATTTGGAATAAAACTACTTTAGAAGAACACCTATGAAGGTAATAATTTCATGAGTGACCTGAATAATTTCTAATGTATATCATAGAGCTCAGTGTCATGACACTAAGGAATGTCAACATCTAAGATGTTTGAATAAAGTTTTAATTAGGGCTGAAAAGTTGGAAGTGTTTGTCATGTCAAAGGCAAGTATAGGAAAATCTGGAAAGTCTTCTGTAAAAAAAGCTTATAGATGTGGTATATGTCATCCTTAATAGTCTTTGCCAATCTTCGAGACTGTTAAGGTAAAAAAATCTTTGAAACAGTCTCTATTGTGTAAGAAAATCTGTCACAATTTTTTTCTTGAAGCAAAAAAAAAAAAAAAGCTTATACATGAATATTAAATCTAAAAAAGAAACATATGTGTCGTGAAGATAATGTGAAAGAAGCAGCATTTAATTTTTATTTGCTTGCCATCTGTTACCCAACCTCTTGTCAATTTTCTTATAATTAAACTACGATTAGAGAGAATTGACTTAGATGGTTTGGCCACATAAACGTTGACCATCTGATGTTCCGATTAGGACAGCAGATGTTTTAGCTTCGACTGATGTTAAGAATGACAGAGGTATACCTAAAAAGACTAGGGCTTATTGTACAGAAAATCATCTTAATTTATTTGAATTAAATATATATATATATATATGACACTTAATAGAATATAATGGAGAAAAGGATTCATGTTGCCCACCCCACTTAGTGGGATAAGGGCTTGTTTTTATTGTTGTTGTTGTATTATTTTTCTTCCCATTTTAATCTTTCTGAAAATCTCTAGCCTCCCATGAGACCACCCCCTACTAACATCTTAAAATCTAACTATGTAATAGCAATAAGTCTTTAACATGAATAGCAAATATTTTTTTGATAAAAAATTATGATAAATAAATAAAATTGGGCATTTACATACATACCACACAATTCTTATGTAATTTCATATCTATCACCTAATCTTTCATATCTTACATGCATACTACTCAGATCTTTTAACATCACATTAAAATAAAAATAAGCATTATCTTTTTAAAACTAAAATACATATTTTCATACATAAATTTATGACATCAAATTATCGAAATATAAATATCAAAATTTTAATGTCAAATATGTAAATACATAAAACNTTAAATAGATTATAGGATTACTAATGGAGAAAAATCTAAAGAAAAATTTTGTGTTAAAAAACTTGTATAAAATAAAAATAACTAGTGTCGAAGTCGGGTTTGACCTTAGAGAAGATAAATTATTTTATTAATGGTTACATATTTTACCACAAGAACGATGCAATGAAAATTGAGTGTAGAATTCATGGTGATGTAAGTTTCAATTCATAGAGCATGAAAATGAGAAACATAAAATAATGTATAAGGGTGTCTTCGACATTCCATATCAGCCCTAGTATAAACTGTAGCACCACCACTAAAATCATTCTAGATGGTTGTTTTCTTATGTTGGTGTTCCAAACAACACACGATGCATATATCTTGAACCTGAAAAANTTTTATTTGCTTGCCATCTGTTACCCAACCTCTTGTCAATTTTCTTATAATTAAACTACGATTAGAGAGAATCGTCTTAGATGGTTTGGCCACATAAACGTTGACCATCTGATGTTCTGATTAGGAGAGCAGATGTTTTAGCTTCGACTGATGTTAAGAATGACAGAGGTATACCTAAAAAGACTAGGGCTTATTGTACAGAAAATCATCTTAATTTATTTGCATTAAAAATATATATATATATATATGACACTTAATAGAATATAATGGAGAAAAGGATTCATGTAGCCCACCCCACTTAGTGGGATAAGGGCTTGTTTTTATTGTTGTTGTTGTATTATTTTTCTTCCCATTTTAATCTTTCTGAAAATCTCTAGCCTTCCATGAGACCACCTCCTACTAACATCTTAAAATATAACTATGTAATAGCAATAAATCTTTAACATGAATAGCAAATATTTTTTTGATAAAAAATTATGATAAATAAATAAAAGTGGGCATTTACATACTTACCACACAATTCTTATGTAATTTCATATCTATCACCTAATCTTTCATATCTTACATGCATACTACTCGATATTTAACATCACATTAAAATAAAAATAATCATTATCTTTTTAAAACTAAAATACATATTTTCATACATAAATTTATGACATCAAAATATCGGAATGTAAATATCAAATTTTTAATGTCAAATATGTAAATACATAAAAAATTATGTGCTATGTATGGAAATTTCCCCAAATAAAAATAGTAAGAAAAAAAGAAATCAAGCAATTTAAACGAGCTTGCAGCAATCCAATAAAAAAGTATTTGTTTATCCCTATTTACATATATATATATATATTTATGTATATATATCTATATATACATATTCACTGATATAACATATATATTCACTATATATATATATATATATATATATTTATGTATGGTTTTTTTAACGACTAGTTCCAGCATCGTCTCTCCAGTTATGACCGCAGCTGGGATTGTTGCAGGCAAAGGTTCGTTCCATGCTGATCTGAGGATTTGCCTGCAATGCGAACATAAACGTAATCAGAAAATATTAATTGCTGGTTACATATAATGACTTTGATTAACAAGCTTAATGACAGTCCAAAAAAAAAATAATTAAGAGGAGCTAACCAGGAAGTAAGTAACTCTTGTATGATGACAGATAGGACATCTGAGACCCTTTGCGCGAGGTAGAGAGGGATCTGCATAAGCTTCACGCAGGACTACATCACGCTGCTGCCCGATTGGTCTTGTTTCTTCTCTATGCACCATGTAGGTTTCAACATCCTCCTATATTTCATTATTTCACTAAGTTATTACTAAGATTATGCATATATATATTTCAAAAGGTGAAACCGATATTTGGTCCAGTGGGCACCAAATATCGATTCCTTTATATGAGTTAAAAACCCAGTATGCTTGATTCTGATTCGAAGAACCCGCGAAACGGGATTCGAACCTCCGACCCGAGGGACTTATGCCAGGGGCCGCACCAATGAGCCAGTTGTTTCTCACTTTATATATATATGGAGGGGATATATGAAAAGTTTAGAACCCTGTAATGGCAAAAACGGCAGAGATTGATTAAGATTTTTCGGGCCTTATCTTCTGTTGGGTAGAGGAGGTTGTTGCTGCATGCAGGCAAATAGACATTTGGAGAAGTTAATATAATTTACTTTAATTATTGTTATCATATATAAAACGTTAATTGAAAAAAAGGCTATAAATAAGCTGAGCAATTGGAGAGATGATGCATTTTACCAGTTGGGGCAGAATTTCATGGGGGGATACTTGTTCTCCATCTCCACCTCTGTCAAGTTCCAATGCCTGTTGATAAGTGTGATATGATCATTATATGTAGTTAAAACAAAGGTATCAAATTAGCTAAAGAGTAATTCATACTATGCCTTTGCATTTAAATTTATTTATGTTCAATGCTAGAGCCTTACTAATAATATAATGGAGAGATAATGAGATGAAAAGGAATTCTAGAGAATTTAGAGAAACAAGCTTTGGAATTGTATTAGATTGTTGAAGACATATGACTTGAAGAAGAAAAGGTTTCATATCTTATTGTTCTCTATGTTAAAGCTACAAAACTTGGATTTAAGTCCTCAACATTAATCTTTACTCATCACTTTCTAAGAGAATATTTAAACACCCATACCATACTTACAAGATTTGCTATAAATATTTGAGGAAAAGTGAGAGAGTGAAAAATGTGATGGAGAAAGGTCTATAAATACTTTATGGCTTGATAGAACAAGTTTGAGATTAATTATAAGCTTTTTGACCCCCCAATTTATAGGTGGAACCCCTCTATTAAAATGTATATTAAAGGCAAATATATAATTTACTGAATATGACTTAATAAAATATTGCTATAAAATAAATATATGCTAAGTACATATTTATTATAATTACATGAGATGCTCATTTAAGTCTTTCTAAATATAAGAAGAGCACACATGAAGAAATAGCTAAGATTTACTTTGTATGACTAACCTATGAGACCAATATTTGGTAACCATCTAAGGCAATTAAATTCAAACTAAGAAATTTTTAAGTATAAACAATGATTAAATGATATTTCTCCATATTACCAGGGTGTAAATTTATGCATATAAATAACTTATCTACTTTAGAAATAAATGTAACCTCATCCAAAAATAAATTTATTACAAAAGAAAATAATTTCTATGGAGAATTTCATTTTGTGAGGCATCATGACGGATCATCATTCATCAAATGTTTAAATATTCTCATAGATACTATGATAAACATGACTAAATATCATTTTTATTAAAGAAAAATGAAGATTTTGAATTTTTTGAAGTTAATCATATAATTTATATGGGTTTATAAGAAACTTTGTTATAGCATTATATCATTATGAGTAAGTCATGAATGTTATTGGCCATTGATTAGCCTAAGAGTGGGTTTGAAAATAATTTTTTATTGACCATATATTCTTGCTTCTTTTCTTATAAGAAATGCAATCATGCTTATAACATTGTTTTTTATAAAGGTGAAATGTAGATATTAAATTGAGATAAAATTATTTTATTTAATAAAGATAGTTCTTTTTTTTTTAATTTCTAGAAACTTGATTAAAAAGTGATAAACAATTTATTTAAAATATTGTCAACTAGTCGAGCTAGCTCTTCTTGATGTAAAAGTTCTATAAGGTGCAAAAACTAAAGCTTGATTAGTTGTCTCATGAAAGAAAGAAATTTTATTTTTTATCTAAGGTTGTAAAATGTCTCATTCATGTGTTATTGCAAAGGAACATTGTCACAAAATAGTGGTCACATATTTTTATGTCTTGAAGGATTTTACAGCCTATTGAGGTCTTAATTGATTTAGATTGCATGATTTTATCATTGAGAATAGATTGTAGAGTTTAATACATTCAATCATATTAAATAATTGACTCAACATAGTAGCTTAAAGTTCAAAACCTAGTTATTAACTTCCTCCTTTAATAGGTTTTTTTATCATTACTACAAAAAAAATAGTCCAAATCAACTACATTCAGGTAAAAAAGGATTAACTAATGAATTGTTGAATGATATAAGTATTTTCTACAAGCGATATCTTAGCTTTTTAATTATCATTCAAAGGATAAATCTTGATGTTTATATGCAAAACATAAGAATTAGACATACTTAAAAATCCAAAATGTCAAGATGAATTTATTTCATAAGAGATTTGAAGTCAAGTACTAATTTTAGACTTCACTTAACGAGTGTGATTTGTATACTAACTCATGTTGGTGCTTCAATGAGCTCTGCTCCTCCAACTGAGTGTGATTCTAGTAAGTTTAAACAAATGGTATTTGATGTAATAAGATTTAAGTTTGTTAGATATGTAGGGATGATCCACCAAACACAAAAGNGAGGTCTTAATTGATTTAGATTGCATGATTTTATCATTGAGAATAGATTGTAGAGTTTAATACATTCAATCACATTAAATAATTGACTCAACATAGTAGCTTAAAGTTCAAAGCCTAGTTATTAACTTCCTCCTTTAATAGGTTTTTTTATCATTACTACAAAAAAAATAGTCCAAATCAACTACATTCAGGTAAAAAAGGATTAACTAATGAATTGTTGAATGATATAAGTATTTTCTACAAGCGATATCTCAGCTTTTTAATTATCATTCAAAGGATAAATCTTGATGTTTATATGCAAAAAATAAGAATTAGACATACTTAAAAATCCAAAATGTCAAGATGAATTTATTTCATAAGAGATTTGAAGTCAAGTACTAATTTTAGACTTCACTTGACGAGTGTGATTTGTATACTAACTCATGTTGGTGCTTCAACGAGCTCTGCTCCTCCAACTGAGTGTGATTCTAGTAAGTTTAAACAAATGGTATTTGATGTAATAAGATTTAAGTTTGTTAGATATGTAGGGATGAGCCACCAAACACAAAAGCTTAAAAATTCTACAAATTAATCAATGCCACCCAACAACCATTCTAGGAAGGTTGCACAAAACATTTTAAATTATCCATGACTATTAGAATGTTGAGCATCAATATAAAATATAGTATGCTCTAACAATGTTTTAAATAGATTATAGGATTACTAATGGAGAAAAATCTAAAGAAAAATTTTGTGTTAAAAAACTTGTATAAAATAAAAATAACTAGTGTCGAAGATAAATTATTTTATTAATGGTTACATATTTTACCACAAGAACGACGCAATGGAAAATTGAGTGTAGAATTTATGGTGACGTAAGTTTCAAATCATAGAGCATGAAAATAGGAAACATAAAATAATGTATAAGGGTGTCTTCGACATTCCATATTAGCCCTAGTATAAACTGTAGCACCACCACTAAAATCATTCTAGATGGTTGTTTTTTTATGTTGGTGTTCCAGACAACACACGATGCAGATATCTTGAACCTGAAAAAGAAATGTAATTAGTTTCTGAGTATAACACTTGCAATTAATTTCAAATTTGAATGTGTCAAAAATAGTTTTTTTTTTTT
>JXCR01074771.1:51882-61882 GCA_002079205.1 Phalaenopsis hybrid cultivar | reverse complement strand
CCTCATGAGATGATTAGAATAAACTCACAATATCGATGTCACCACCGGAGAGGTTGGCGAAAGGAGAGATCCGATTCCACTGCTTTAACAGCGGTATCGGACCAGCTGCATGGTAGATAAAGGTAACCGAGAGGCCAACCACTATCAAAAAGATCAGTGGAACAGGAAGACGCCGGAGGATGGTGGATTCCGGCCACACCGACGCAGCCCCCTGGCTTACGTCCGCAGAGTCGATAGTGACGCTGGTGGAAGCAGGCTTCATTGGGAAACACGGCTAAAGTGGTCATCCATGGAGGGATAGTGAAACCTCTAGGCCATGATTTATCGAAAGGAAAAAAAGACACGGAGAGATCAGAGTTTTTAGCATACGAAATTTTGAAAAGGTCGGCATACGGAAGAAATGGACGCAGCCGGCCAGCATTGACTTATAGACAGGGCGTATTAAAATTTCACCAAAAGAATTTTAAAAAATATTAGAATAAAATGCACGAATTTTTTTTAGAATTAAATATTTAGTAAAAATATATAAATAATAGTTAAGATTATATAAGTAAGATAAAATATTTTTGTAGTCAGCATCTATCTCTCATCATAAGAATTTTAAAAAATAATATAATAAAATGCACGAATTTTTTTTAGAATTAAATATTTAGTAAAAAAATATACAATAGTTAAGATTATACAATTAAGATAAAATATTTTTGTAGTCCGCATCTCTCTCTCTCTATATATATAATTTAAACTACATGATTTATTTATTAAAATTAATTATATTTTTTTTAATTTAAAATTAAAATTTTTAAACCTTATCGTAATTAACTTTATTGACATTTTTCTTGCATCTCAAGCTTTAATATATATGTAATACGAACATTAAATTTTGACTCCATTCATGTAATAATTTATTTTATCTTCAAATCAAGTTGTTATCATAAAATGACACCTATATAATCACAAACAAATCTTAATGTGCAACTTTTATGTGCACTCAGCATAACTAGACGATACACATATGTGGTGGTCCAAATAAAGAGATCTATCCTGCACCCCCCATGTTACTACCTTTTTGAAGCATGTAACTACCAATGACATGACATGTTGAATTTTCGCATTACACTTATTATACAGTTAATATTTTTTTTATTTGATGAGGAACATTTCTAACAATAAACCAATCGTTTAATGCATATTGAAGCTCACCTTTACTACAAAATAGCATTCGATCTTCAAGCTCTTATGGAATTATATGTTCTTCACGTATTCATTAGTGGATAGACACAAGAGCATCACATTAATCAACTGTGTCCCACTCCACAGTTGCATGAATTTGATTTACATATTCATTATTCTCTCTCATCGAGTCAAGAATATTTGCATTCAATATTGATTGTCGATTTAATATTTGATTCTTTGCCTACACTGCCTTTATTTCAAATTCTAGTACACCATGACCTTTACCAGCTTCTAATCCACTTGAGTCATTTGTCTCATTTACCATAGTCTGATATCCACTTTTATAAATATGCATGCATGCCCCAACAGATGATTCTCGGCTAAATGGCTTGACATTTATACTAATATAAGATTAAAATGAATGTGATAGATCGAAGGACCAATGGGTAGCATAATCAACCATTATTTGATCGTGTCAGTTAAAGGATCCAAATTTGTATATGCTTAATGTTTTTAGAGAGGGCTTATTTGTGGAGGTGGTCGGCAGTGGTTGTTACAAGAGGCGATGGCAGCCGATGGTGTCAGAGGTGACGGTGGCCAGAGTTGGCTAGAGGGAACGACGACTCTAGTTGGCCGGAGGCGACGATAACCCGAGTGGGCCAAAGGGCAACGGGTGGAAGTTCGCCGAAGGGGGCGCCGACTAGAGTGGGTCAGAGGCGGTGGCCACCAGAGTTGGTCATAGGCAAAAAAGGTAGTTGTCAGAGGCGGCGTTAACCAGAGTTGGTCTCCGATGGCTAGAGTTTATGGGCAGCATTGGCTAATATGTATAGAAGCGAGAGGTCGATGATGTTTGACAACTACATATGCATGAGGACAATGGTGGGCAACAACACCTGAAAGCGATGGTAGCGGCCGAAGGAGACGAAGTATAGAGGTGGCAGTGGTTAGAGTTGGTCGGATTTGCGGTGCAGGATGCTGGGCAGCATTTCCCTATTATGCAGGCTCTGGTCTTCCTCTTTCCTAATGTCTAGCTCCCATTTTCATAAGGAGGTCAGAGCTCTATTTATAGATTCTAGGTTGCAAATAAGGAAAAAATTCAAACCACTCTTGATCAAACGACCCAGAGAGATCCCCTTAATCGGATGACAATTTAATTGACATTTGAGCGTATTAATGATGTTGGAATTGAGAGACATTGGGCTTGTTAGATTCATCTAGATGAGACACTAAGTTTGACCATAAGCTTGCCAATTTTAGAATCGGTTTGGAGTTCTATTTATGCATAAAAGGCTTTAAAAGTGAAGTTAATTTTTTATTAGGCATCTCCTCAAGCTTCTCCTCACATATATTTTTCTTTTTGCTTTTCTTTTTCTCTTTTTTGTTATTTCTTTTTCTTATCTTTTTTTCTTTTAGGATCATTTTCAATCCCCCTTCTATTTTTTTATTTTCTTATTCATGTGAGGATTACTATATTTGGATAGCTTTTAATGATTTTGAATTTCACTATCCTCTTTTTAAATAGAAAAGCCTCATACATAACTTACTTATAAATGCATATTAGCTTTGGAAAAGATTTTTTCATAAAGTCGCAATCCTTTCTTTTAATATAACTCTAAGACTCTCTTAATATTTCAAAAATATAATTTCCTTTACTTTAAATAGTACACACATAACATTATACTCTTATGTTAAATATCTTAACTTATACAACTAACCTTCATTATTTAAGATTTTTACATAAGTCTACAATCATATTTATAAAATCAAAAATAGAGTTATCTTTAAGTTGACATCTGATACCAAAAGTTATGTTAAAAGTAATTTAAAAAATATAGTTTATTTATGACAAATAAAGTTTAGTTTCGTTTAAGAAAATTTTTTCTTCCCCCCAAACTTAAAATTTTAATAGATAAAACATTTCATACAAGAATAAATGTAGAAAGAAAACATAAAATGCATTTAAATAAAACTAACGTGTAGAGGGCTTTGAATTTGAAACATTGCAGGTACCAATTTAAAAAAAAACATGGCATAAAATATTATGTAAAACATGATATATCAAAAAGATTTGTCAAGTAGAGGAGTTTTAAACATAAGCAACAAACTGCAACAATAAACAACGCTGAAAGAAAAACAAACAATCTACATCTACACATAAGAATTTCAATACCTGTTTACAATACATGTCATTCAAAAATAAAGTTCACTACGAACAACCACATGAAAAATAAAAATAAACTACATAAAATGAGCATGAACGTAAACTACTCCTCATCATCATCTTCTTCTTCTTCTTCAAATTCTACCTCAAGCTCATAGGGTGTAAATCGGGGGCAAGTAAGGAATTCTACATTATGATCGCCCCTCAAATATTTTGTCATGGCCTCACTATAAGCAATCTCATAATGTACCTTCCTTTGCATGTATGACAATTTCTTGCCTCCATGGTTTTCATATGATTCCTAAGTGTTAAGATATCGCCCTGCTGAATATGTAACTGCTCCATAACTTTCTCTAAAGAAGTAGTGCAGGTTTTAGAAGGTCCATAGTAGAAGTAGAAGGTATATCACTACTTTTATCTCTAGCTTTCTGTTCAGCATGCAACTCATATGTATGAACACTAGGTTTACTGATAGGTTTAAGTGTTTGTATCAATTCCTTAGATCTATCATACCCCACTCCTAATTGATCACATAGAGTAAGAATCAAAGTTGGGTATCCTAAACCTCCAGTAGTGCCACCTCTAGAAGAAGTATGGGCATTCCGATAGATAAAGACACCAATGTTTATTTTCTTCATTTCTTGAATGCAGAAATTTAAAGTAGCTCTCTTCTTAGTAACTTCGCTTAGATGGATTGTTGGAAGGAGATGAGTAGAAATAAAATAATGTCAGCCTTTAGATTGAGCATTAAGCATAGAAGTAGAGAAATTTACTTTGTGATCATTCTTCATCTTCCAAACTCCTCTTCCATCAGTCAAATAAGCTATAACTTTTTCCAAAGCAGAATCTGATGTATCAAATGTAGTGTACTTGCAATGAAGCTTGTCTCTCAACCCATATAATGCATTTATCCTTTCCGGGCTAAATTCAACATTCTTACCTCGAACAAAAGCTTGATTATCTATAGCTTGCAATAGGTTTGCATAAAACTCCTGAAAGATCAAAATAATTGCTACAACAGTGAATTAGCAGAATGTTTCCCAATTTTGCGCAACAATCAATCCCTTGATAGGATCATCGAGATTGTAAAATGCTCATTCTTGAATAAGCTTTCTTGCATGAGTTGAGTATTATAATGATGTTGGGCCTTAATGTTTACAAATTTCTTCATGTCACAAGCCTCCTTTCCCTTCATCTTCCCCATTTTAGGAGCCATAAAGTTCTAAAAATTCAAAATAATTCTACATAAATTTGCTATAAAGATAAAGTAAATTCCTAAAATCAAAATCATGGCTAAGAATTTTCACACCATGGATTCTTCGCTAAATTTCTCCAAAACCTCTAATTTTTGGTTTTCCGATAATGTAGGAGAAACCCTTGGTGAAAATCAATAATTTATAAGTTAAAGTGAAGCTCTTATCAATAGAAGATGAAATCTAAGTATTTCTATCCCCAAAATACCTTCAAATCCGAGTATTAGAAAGCCCTAGTTTGTCATTTGCCCATATTTGTAAGGTTGAAGCTGACCCCAAGTCGAAAAATGGCTGGCACTGTTCATTTTCGTGATTTTAATGATCCAACCAATATGGCGCCTAGGTGCCAACGCTCAAAATTTACTTTTTTCAATTTTGTTGTGAAAAGCATTGTACACCAAAGCACTACATCTTCTAATAAGTTTAAACTCTTTTTAATTTTCATAATAAAGTAATTTACTAACATCAAATTTTCACAAACAACTTACAACTTCACATTTTTATAAATAAATCCAAACAATTACAAAAAGTATTTTGAAATCACATATAAATTGAGTGTTGAAATCACACCAACAACACCTAACACTGAAAACTAAATAATAAAATACTAAAAACAAACACAATAAGTTCGATATCAAAAACTAAGAAAATCCAACATAACTAAACACACACAAGCTCTTATAAACCAAAATTTCAAACTTCAGAGTTGCTACACATCTTCATCTTCAGTACTATCTTCATATCTAAGATCTCCCATGGATTGGCGATGACGAATAAGTTATAGAAAGGACGGTGAGGAAATCCATTGGTCAAGTCTTCTTCGATCCAAACATTTTTCTTATACATTCACACCGTAGCCTCTTCCATAATTCCAGTGTAATCAAATTGCTCTTAAATTCTCCAATCCAGATGGTCGAACTAATCAGAAATTGTGCTAATCACATTCCGAATATTAGTCATTTCATTCTCCAACTTCTTAATCTACTTCAAAATAACAAATGAACCCTTTGGAAATTTGGGTTGTATATGAGATGAATTTTGAGATGACTGATCCATAAGAATATTTCTATCATCCACTTTTCCATTTTCTAAGTAATCAAAATTTAATACTGGGTCCATGGGCTTCCAAAGAAGAAGCACTTTTTCCCAATTTTCATATGAAACTTGTGATTACATACAAAGGAAAAATATTGTGGATGGATGTCCAAGAACAACATTAGAACTCTTCAAAATCAAACTAATAGTAGATTTTATGATAACTCTTCTAGTTTGAATACAGTAGTTTAATATAACAATTTTTATTGCCACTTTACTGATTTTTATAGTAGGGAGTAATTTTGCAGAGATAAAGATATGCCAAGGCTTTGATGTTGAATTTAATGAAGAAGGAAAACTTACATTATTGTTATCTCTTATCTCCCATGTTCCATCTTCATCTGTTAAGAATCTAAAAACTTCATCCGTATTGTCTTTTGTAGGGGAAAAGTTGGCATAATGACAAATTGGAACACTATCGATCATGAACAAGTCATTAATTCTTGAAGGAGTAAAAGGCACCCACCTGCCTCAAACATAGACAACTCCTTGATTTATCTCATGAAGATTTGCATAAAATTCTTTCACAATAGGAATTATTACGGTTGTAGTGTTGTAGCATAGCACTTCTCATCGCCTTTGCAAAAAAGATTTCTTCCAAAAAAGTACCTAGAGTATTGAATCCTTGATTCATGAAACCTATTTACTTGATCAAAATCTTCTTCATAAGGACCTTTTCATGCAATCTCTACACATCAAAACTAATAAACTTTCTCAAGTTGAAAATCTCATATTTTGAAGTTTCCTTGGAGTTGGAGGCCATAAAAACAAGATTTAGTGGATCCTCTCCCTCTCTACTAATTTAATTTGACTCCAAATGATAGGTTTTAGGAGTTATATAAAGAAAATTTTATCAAAACCTGCCAATATAAGGTTCAGGGGTGGTTTTTCAAACTACAACACTTAGGCGCAAGATTATGGTGCTTAGACGCTGGGCTTTCTGGAAAGTGGTGCTTAGGCACCAGATTCTGGAGCCAATGTGCAGTGAAACAAACACTTAGGGCCCAATGCATAGTGAAATAGGCTCTTAGGCGCCGGTTTAAGCACCTAGGCGCACATTTTTGCACTGTTTCGCCTTAGGTTCAAATTAACTCTCATACCTTCCATAAAATTGAATATATAAAACATCTTTAAACATTTTCTTAACATGTAACTCATCCGAAGTACATAGAATTCTATCACAAAAGTTTATATTATGTAAAACACATTAAAAACACACACACATAACTATTGGTTGCCTCCCATAAAGCGTTTGGCTTAACATCATCAGCCTGACGTTCTTAGTTTTTACTCTGGTTACCCAACATTAAAACCTCTTTAAAAATTGGTTTGTGTCCATCAAAATAAGATTTTAACCTATGTCCATTAACTTTAAATACTTTTCTAGTTTTTGGATCTTCAATATCCACGATTTCATATGGGTAGACTTTTTTTAACAATAAATGACCCTAACCACCTGAACTTAAGCTTCCAGGAAATAATTTCAATCTTGTGTTATGTAACAAAACTTTTTTATCCATATTCAAATTCCTTTCTTATTATCTTTCGATCATGCTAATTTTTTATTTTTTTCTTATAAATCTTAGCATCATCATAGGATTCATTTCTGATTTCTTCGAGCTCATTCAGTTGCAATAATCTTTTCTCACCAGCATATTTCAATTTAAAATTAAAATCTTTAATAGACCAATAAGCTTTATGATCAAATTCAATCGATAAGTGACAAGTCTTTCCAAAAATAAGTTTATAAGGAGACATTCTTATATAATTCTTATAATCTATTCTGTAAGCCCATAACGTAGTATCTAATCTAGAAGACCAATCCATTTTGTTAGAATTTATATTTTTTTCAATATTCTTTTAATTTCACAGTTAGATAATTATGTTAGACCACTAATCTGGGGATGATAATTAGTGATAATCTTATTCTCTATATCATATTTTCCAACCAATTTTTCCATTCTTTTATTCCTAAAATGAGATCCCCATCTGTAATGATTACTCTAGGCATTCTATATCAAAATTTTCATTAAAAATTTTGAAATACTCCTAGCATCACATCGAGGTAAAGCAACTACTTCAATCCATTTGAAAATATAGTATATTATAATTAATATATATAAATTTCTAAAAGAGGGAACAAATGGCCCCATAAAATTCAATCCTCGTACGTCAAATATTTTAACTTCTAACTTAAAATTTAGGGGCATTTCATTCTTTTTTGAAATATTTCCTACTCACTGACATTGATCAAATATTTATATATATATATTAACATCCCTAAATAGAGTAAACCAATAAAATTCAGATTGTAAAATTTTTCATGTTGTTCTACCAATTCCAAAATGTCCCCTAAATTCAGAATCATGAATTTTTTAAATAATCTTTTCAGTTTCTTCATATGATACACATTGATACACCAAAAATATATGTATTTTAAGATCCATATTTTATACCCATTTTTGGTGATATTGCACTTTAATGGAAGATATTTGTTATGTTTTCTTACAAATTGTTGATTTTTGGGACATGAAGGAAAAAGAAAGCAAAAATGATAGAATTTAGAGCAAAAATTGAGATTTGGAAGAATTACTCAGCACCGACGACGCAAAAAGGACATCGTACAACGCAGACCTATAGAAAGGATGCAAAAAAAGAGTTAGCACCGATGACACCAGACTGGGCACTGACGACACCATTTGATAGAGACTTGGGAATTAATTAGCGGAGCACTGGCGACGACGACGCCAGGATGGCTGCCGATGGCGCTTATGTTAGTGGAAGCCCTATTTCTAGAAGATTTGATGAATTTGGATGCTTTTTAAAGAGTTGTTGGATGCACCTATTGGAGAACCGACCTAGGCTCTATTTAGGGCCAAAATTTGAATAGAACCCCCCCACCCCCCCGCACCATTTCAACTTCTTCCACTCATTTCAATTTTCCTCTTTACACACCTACATTTCACGCCATTCCACACCATTTGTTAGTTATTGTTTTTATAGTTTTGAGTTTTTGTGGTGAGTTTAAGTGTGAATTCTTCTATAAGAAGTGTTGGAGAGGAAGACAAATGAGAGATTTCTTCTTCCTACATTTCATAAGAGAGGCTACAAATGATTTGCTTTGAGAAAAGGGTTTCATAAAAGTGTTATTTATTTATTATTATTGTATGAAATTTCTTTTATATATAAAGTTTGTGTTTTGTTGTATCTTTCTCATGAAGTCTGAGTAGATTCATTTATGTTTCTCCCTAATATGAGATATGGTGAAATGAAGAGATAATGTGGATGTGCCAATGTTAAAATTTAAAATAAATTGTGATAGTTTTTCAACTCCGCTCTTAATTTACTTTTCAATCTGACCAATTGAATTGTTAAAATATATTATGAAACATAGAATCCACGAAATGAAGTATGAGTTCTATAATAGAGTGAGAATCACCTTTAAGTCCATGAAGGAGTATTTCATTCATGGAATTAAATGCAAATAAATAAAGAAATATACTTTGTTGATGGAGATTTCTAGGGTGACAGACTAAAAATCCCCAATTCAATCTTAGTGTTTAAAAACTAAATCGAAAGTTAGCCTTCAGGGGAAGAGAAGTGGGAGCTCTGATGTGGGAGCCAGTATCCTCCTAGCCTAGCCACAGATTTAGGGACTAAACCTAAGATTAACCAATGATTTTCTATAACATGGAATCAGGGTAGAGAACTAAAATTGGCTCCTATTTGGCATAATACATATTTAAACCATTTATCTCATCTCATTTCACCAAAAACTCATTGTAGGGGAAAGATGCTTTTTCATATTAGAAAACTTCATCAAATAAATATAGTTTAGCACTTGTTAATTTTAAAACCTGCTTTTAAATTCTACTAGTAGTAAATAATTTAGCTTTGATAGTATTTTAAACATTCAAAATTAGTTATAGTAATTTCGTTCGATTTCTGTAAATTTCCTAGTTAATTTATCATTTGAAATTTAAACATTTCCCGTGGGATCGATATTTGGGACTTAAACAGAAAGTCTTATATTACTTTATAATGATACGTATACTTGCATAGAATACCAATCTTAAGAGCTTAACATTATTATTATTAGAATACTACATCAAATTTTTGACACCGTTATAAAACGGATTCAACTTTATAAATTTTGCACAACTATAGTCAACCGAGATCAAGTTTTTTGGCCTCGTTACTGGGGAAGGTAACAGTAAATTAAATAGATTTGGTAAATTAGGAAATTTAGAGATAAAAATATACAAAATACAAAATATCAAAAAAAATTATAAAATCAATATATATATATATATATATA
>JXCR01074771.1:18778-51701 GCA_002079205.1 Phalaenopsis hybrid cultivar | reverse complement strand
CTTATGATTCAGAATTAGAACGTACTATTAGAAAAATTTGAAAACAACAAAAAGAAATTAAAATTTTGAACAAAATGGCGAGTAACTTAGATAATCAAATAAATGAAAATCGATGAAGACGTTTCAAAGATCATGCTAATCCAACAACATATGAATTTCACTTAACTATTCAAAATCCTGATGTTCCTGCTAATTCATTTGAGCTTAAACTTGCTATTATCCAAATGGTATAAAATAATCAAGTTTGAGGAACACCTACTGAAGATCCTAACTTACTTCTTGCTAGTTTTCTTGAGATTTATTCTACTTTTAAATATGACGGAGTGTCTAATGATGTTGTTAGGCTTAAACTTTTTCCTTTTTCATGAAGAGATAAAGTCAAAGCTTGGTTAAACTCATTAGCACCTGGATCTATCAGAACTTGGTGAGAACTATCACAAAAATTTTTTGCTAAATATTTTTCACCCTAAAAAACTGCTAAGCTTAGAAACATACATCTTTTTGTCAGTTTGAAGGGGAATCGATATATGAAGCCTGAGAAAGATTTAAGGATCATCTTAGAAAATTTACACCATGCTTTACCTATATTGGTTAATAATTCAAACTTCTTACAATGGATTAGTAGGATCACTTAGATCTATTATAGATGCTGCTGCAGGCAGATCTTTAATGTTAAAACCTTTTGATGAAGCATACTCTTTAATAGAAGAAATGACTACTAATAATTTTTATTGGCACTCTGAACGGGTAAATCCTAAAAGAGTAGCTAGTATTCATGAATATGATGCAATGTATATTTTAACATCTCAAATTGCTGCTATATCGAAAAAGATTGATCAAATTGGAGTGAACTATTCTAAAATATCACCAATATTAGAGAAAAATTTACTAAGACAGATAATTGATACTCAATCATCTTATGAAACTTTGAATGTTATTAATAATCAAAATAACAATCTTTATTCTAACTATTACAATCCTGGATGGAAAAATCACCCTAATTTTAGTTAGAATAATTATAACAATTCAATGAACCCATCACGAAATTTAAATAATAAAGAAAATCCTAATTATCGACCTTATTGTCCTCCTGGATTTAACTCTAACCCTAACCCACAAGTTAAGGAAAAGAAGTTAATGATGGAAGAGGTAATGTTGAATATGGGAAATCAAATATAAAATCAAGGGGCTGCTATTAGAAATATTGAAAATCAATTAGGACATATTGTTAGTGCACTTAGTGACATACCTTCAGGAAATCTTCCGAGTACGGTGGAAGCTAATACCAAAGATCAAAATAAAGAACAAATTAAAGCAATTCAATTAAGAAGTGGAAAAGAAGCTAAAACAAAAATCCAAAGAGAAACCAAAGTTGATGAGGAGAAGGAAGAGATGGAAAGTGACCATAATGAAAATGAATAAACACAATTTCCTTTAAAAAAGCATTACCTTCATTTTCTCAACGACTAAAATAGAAAAATAAAGACAAACAATTTACAAAATTTTTGGAAATCCTTAAAAAATTAACGATAAACATTCCTTTCATTGAGGCTTTGGAACAAATGCTAAGTTATGTGAAATTTATAAAAGATATACTAAACAATAAAAGGAAGTTTGCAAATCATGAGACTGTTACACTTAGTGAAGAGTGTAGCGCTATTATTTAAAAAAAGCTCCTGAAAAGTTAAAAGATCCTAGTAGTTTTACTATACCTTGTGCAATTGGTGAAAAGTTTTATAGAAAAGCCTTATGTGATTTAGAAGTAAGTATCAATCTTATGCCTCTATCAATTTTTAAACATTTAGATTTGGGAGAGATCCACCGTGGTATGTCGATATAGTAAATTGTATAAGTGATAATCTACCACAAAATATTAAGAATCAACAATTAAAGAAATTTATATATAATTCAAAATTCTATTTTTGGGATGACCCATATTTATTTAAACAATGTAAAGATATAATTACTAGAAGGTGTGTGCCTTATGAAGAAACTCAACAAATAATTGAAAGCTATCATGATTCTGAATTTGGAGGAAATTTTATAACAAATAGAACTACTTATAAAAATTTGCAAGCTGGATTTTATTGGCCTGCTTTTTTTAGAGATGTTAATGAATATATTAAAACATGTGATCGATGTCAGCAAGTATGAAATATTTCTAGAAGAAACGAAATGCCTATAAATTATTCATTGGAAGTTGAAATTTTTTATGTGTCGGGATTAAATGTCTTCATTTGGAAACTTATATATATTACTTGTTGTTGATTATATGTCCAAATGGATTGATGTTGTTGTTGTACCTAAATGTGATACTCGGAGTGTTTCTAAATTTTTAAATAAAAACATTTTACAAAATATGAAATGTCGAGATAATTATTACAGATGGAGGATCCCATTTTAGAAATAAGAGAATCAAGAAATTGATAAAGAAATATGATATTATGCATAGATTCTCTACTGATTATCATCCTCAGACTAGCGGTCTAGCAGAAATATCAAATCGTGAAATAAAACAATTATAGAAAGAGCTATAACTCCCTATAAATTAGATTGGTCAGCAAGATTCGATACTACATTATGGGCATATAGAACTGCTTATAAGACTCCTATAGGAATGTCCCCATAAAGAGTTATTATTTGGAGAAACATGCCACTTACTAGTAGAATTGGAGCATAAAGCATTTTGGGCTATTAAGGAATTTAATTTTAATCTATAAGATGCTGGTAGAAAAGATTATTGCAACTCAATGAACTTGGGGAGATAAAAAATGAAGCATATGATAATGCAAAAAATTATAAGGAGAAAATAAAAATATGGCATGATCGCAAGATTATTAAGAAGATGTTTGAACCTAGAAAAGAAGTTTTATTATATAATACAAGATTGAGATTATTTCCAGGAAAGTTGAGATCCAAATGGTTAGGACCATTTAGAGTGATTAAAGTTTATCATTATGGAACTGTTGTTATTAAGGATTATAAAACTGGAAAGATATTTAAAGTTAATGAGCATCGATTGAAACATCATTATGAAGGATACATACCACAATTTAAAGAAGTTTTAATGTTAAGTTAACCCAAGTAAAGAAATGGTATGTCGGGCTGACGACGTTAAAACAAGCGCTTTGTGGGAGGCAACCCATATATAAATCTATATATCTATATATTACTATTTTGTTTAATAAGTGTGTTTATGTATTAGGAAATAATAGTATTTTTAAGTCCTACATAATTTTATATATCATAAATTAAGACAAATATTGATATTGGAGGAAAATTTGAAATCAAATTAAACAAAAATTTCAAACACAAATTTGGCCTCTGACACCAAAATGGGTGCCAACGGTGCCCGCCTAAAGGACCATGGAACTGACAGCTCCATTGGGAGTGTCGACGTGGTCCCAAGCATTTTCCATGTGCTGAACAGTTTTGGCTAACTTTGGCAGGATTTCGCTCTACAATAACCGCCGAGAGGTGTTTTTAAAGTCGTAAAAATTGACTTGGATGTCCAGAAATTTCTTAATTTTGAATTCCATAGCTTCTAATTCCAGAAATACTTCAAGGTATGGAGTTTTCAATAGAAGAAAGTTTATCAGTTTTGATGCACAGAGATTATACGACAAAGTCATCCTAAGAAGAGACTTATCAAGGAGAGAGGCTTTGTCAATCATAGAGTGAGTAATCCATGTTCACAGATTGAGAAAATTATTGTCTAGAGGCATTGGGAAGTTCTATGCTACACTACCGTTGCAGTTGTAGTACCCATAGTAAAAGAGTTTTATGCTAACTTACATGGAATTACCCAAGGAGTTTTCTTTGTTCGAGGTAAGGCTATACCATTTACTCTGACTCAGATTAATGATTTGTATACGATAGAAAACATTCCAATCTGTCATTATACAAATGATTTGTATATGATAGATATGATAAAAGAAGTATATAATTTTCTGACTGATGAACATGATAATTGGGAAATCAGAGATGAGGGATATGTTAGTTTCTCTGCTTTGCTGCTTAATCTAATTTCAAAACAATGACATTTCTTCATATCTGGAAAACTACTACCTACCATGAAAATTAGTAGAGTTACAAGAGAAAGTGTCATTCTAAACTATTGCATTCAAATGGAAAAAACCATTAATGTAGGGTCAATTATTTTCAAATATATTATGGGTATTATCATGAATGGGTCAATATATGGACTTGGACATCCTTCTATAATTTTCCTACTTTGCAGTCAATCTCAAGTTTCATATGAAAGTTGGGAAAAATTTTTACTACCTTGGGAGCCCATGATTCCTATTGATGGAAATTAAATAGGGAATGGAAATGAAGCATTAGATTGTATTTTGGACCATTCCTCACATGCTTCAACACCATTGATGCCACCAGCAGCTGGAAGTTCAATATCTTTGGAGAAGAGAATGAAGAAAATAGAAAGAGAACTATAGAGTATTACGAATGCAATAAGAAATCTTAACTACCTTTTTTATTACCTAGATTGGAGAATGAAGGAGAACTTTGATCATACATGAACAATTGAAGCAGGATTGGTACAGATGTTTGAGAAAAATGGATGGATTGATGAAAATTTAACTGATCAGTTCCCTTACTGACCCTTCTAAAATTTTTTTATCCATTACCAGTCTATGGGAGATATTAGAGGAGGAGAAAGTACTGAAGAAGAGGCGGATTAATTGAAGAAGTTAGACTCTCTACCATTTTAAAATACTTATGTATTAATATAATTGTGTGGATTTGATTTACTTTACTTTGCTTTAGAACTTTGATTATGTGTATAGTTTAGTGTCAACGTTATTGTGTTTTGTCTTGATTTCAATGCTGAATTATAAATTAGTTTGCTTTGAAGATGTGGAAATGTGATTGGAAAAATGTATTTGTGAAAAGTGTATTTTCATATATAAAAGTTAGTTTGGTGTTATTTGTAAAAATGTTAGTTTGTGAATTATTTTTAGATGAAAATTAAAGTTCCAAAAGACTAAATAAACTATGGAGTAAATTGAGAGAAAATTGAAAAATTGAAAAAAATTAAAATAAGAGTTATTTGGCCACTGGAGCCGACGACGCCGACATGGGAGCCGACAGTGCCCTCGACCCGAACCAACCCAAACACCTTTAAAATTCGCGATTGGCACAGTGAAACGCCATTTTTACACCTTGAGTCACCTTCAACCTCCATTTTTTGCACCTTGGGCTTGCTATTGCTCATATTTGAGGCGATTTTAAGGCAAACAAAGTTTGGATTTCATATTCTCTAGGTAAGAGCTACACTTTGAACTCAAAATTTTTTATTTTCACCAAGGATTTATCTTACATTGTTGAGATTCAAAATTTTGAGATTTTTTCGGAAAATTTTGAGAAAATCCTTTGGTGAAAACTCTTACTTAGTAGATTTAAGTTTAAAACGTTTCATATTGTGATTTTTAGAATTTTTGGGAACTTATTTAGATTTTATCAATTTTTTGTAGATTTACCATGACACCTAGAATGAGCAAAGGAAAGAGAAATGTAAATATTGATGATCAAAAGTTTGTCAATTACAAGGCCAAAATTTGCTTCAATAGTCTACATACATCTAAAAAAGTGATTCTGGATTGAGGATTTAAAAATCTGAGAGAAGAAGTTCAGAGATTAATCAATGCTCGACAGTGGGAGAATTTCTGCTACTTTACTGCCGAGGCAATTTTTTTGTGTAGTGATGGAGTTCTACGCCAATTTTAAGGAGACTTTTGAAGACTATGTGTTTGTTCGAGGGAAAATGGTGGAGTTTACCGAAGGAAGATTAATGAATTTTATCAGTTGGAAGATGTGTATAACTGCCTGTACAAATTGTTTTCTACTACAAATGAGCCCTTGGATGAGGTAATTTTTTTTCTTACTAATGGAAGAGAAACCTGGAAGGTGAAGAATGGAATTAAGGTAAACTTTCTTCTTTATATGTTAAATGTAGTATCTAAGGCTTGGCACTATTTTATTTCTGGAAGAATGATTCCAAAAAATCATCATAGTGAGGTTACAAGGGATAGATCCATCTCGAATTTCTGTATCCAGCAGATGAAAATAATAGATGCAGGCTCTATTATTTGTAGGAACACTCGATCTATTGCTTTTGGAGAGACTACTGGAGGTTTAGCACATCCTGCTCTAATCTTCACACTATGTCAACAGGCAAGAATTGATTATAGACCAGATGAGGAGATGATTGAACCTCTAAAACCTATTGGGCCTTCCAATATAAAGACTTATGAATCTCATGTTGGATGGAGATCTGAAAGTAGGACGAGAGATATTCCTTCTACTTCAGGTGCTTCTAATACCCCTACTATACAAGAACTTATGGATCAAATGATGATCCAACAAGAAGATATTTTGAGAATGGATCATAAAATGGAAAATATGAAGGGCAAAAATGCTCACTTTGTTGATTTGATAAGACAGAAGTTTGAATATGATGGTGCTTATGATAATGCAATGGTCAAATTCATAAAGGGTGATCACTCAGTTCAATTTCCTGCTCACCCTATTTTTACTCCATATCAGCAGCAGAATTTGGATGTGGATGAAGAAGAAGAAGACGATGATTGGTGATGCTTTAGTTATATTTTTGTTTAGTTTATGTTTAATTGTACTTTCTTATTGAGACTATTTGTTTGTGGACTGTGATATTTTATTTTTGTTGTATGATGTGTTGTGAACTTTAGATTTATGAAATTGTTAGAAGTTATTATTTTTTAGAAATTTGTTGGATGTATTTGTAGTTAACTCTTTCTCATCAAATTTTTATATGTATTATGGGCTATTTAATGTTTTAAGTCTTGTAGATTTTCATACTAGCACCTGCAATATTTTAGAGTTAAGTTTCAAATCAGAACCTTCAATAGGTATGTCTTTTATTTATTTATTAAATGTTTTTTTAAACCCTTAATTTTTCAATTCTTCATTTAAAATCTTTTAAAAATTTAAGTTTGGGGGGAAGAAAAATTCTTTTTTTAAAGAAAAGAGACTTAATTTTATTTGTCCTCAATTAGTTATATTTTCAAAATATTTTTAAAAAAATTTAACATGGCCTTTGGTATTAGAGGGTAATTTTAGATAATTATATCTAAGTTTCTAAATATATAGTAAGCTGAAGTGAATTTTTTTAAATAACAAAGATTAATTTTATAGATTAAGATTACTTGGTATGATAAAATAAGACTATGTTTTTATATTTTAAGTTAAGGAATTTGTATTTTTGAGGTATTAAAAATCTTAGAGATTCATGTAAGAAGAAAATATTAAAACTTTATGAAAAATATTAAAAGCTAATATAAATTTATAAAGTGAAGGAATGTGAAAAGTTTTTAAATTTAAGAAGATGATAGTAAAGTTTAAAATCATTAAATGCTATCCAAATATAGTAATCCTCACATGAAAAGAAAAAAAAAAGAAAAGGGATTGAAAATGATCCTGAAAAGAAAAAGAAAAGAAAAGAAAAAAGATGTGAGGAGAAGCTTGAAGAGATGTCTAATTAAAAATTGGCTTCACTTGAATCAACTTAAAGAAGAAGACTTGGCTACATTTTCTAAAGTCATATTTCAGTATTAGCATATTTACAAGTAAAGTTTCATGAAGTTCTTTTTCATAAGGATATTCTAAGTGGCTTTAATATGAATAATTTGCAATTTTCATTGAAAAGAATAAGAGAATAAAAAATCTTAGACTTGATATTCTTATACCTTTAGTATTAATTGGAGTTATTTTGAATTTTTCATAAGTGATGCTATTATATCTAGTGAACTAAGATATGGAAATCTAGAAGTTAAAATCTTTATCATAAGTCATATTTTTATGAAGCAAAACAGTTACCTTGAGGACAAGTAACATGTAAGTTTGGGGGATTTTGATACACTAAAAATATATGCATTTTTAGACCCATATTTTATACCACATTTAAGTTTGGGGGATTTTGATACACCAAAAATATATGCATTTTTAGACCCATATTTTAAACTCGTTTTTGGTGATATTGCACTTTAATGGAAGGTATTTTTTATGTTTTCTTACAGGTTGTTGATTTTTGGGACTTGAAGCAAAAATAAAGAAAAAATGATGGAATTTGGAGCAAAAATAGAGATTTGGAAGAATTACTCAGCACCGACGGCGCCAGAAGAACGTCAGACGACGCAGACCTATAGAAAGGATGCAAAATAAGAGTCAGCGCTGATGGCACCAGACTGGGAACTAACGACGCCGTTTGACAGAGACTTGGGAATTAATTAGTGGAGCACTGACACCGACGACGCTTATGTCGGTGGAAGCCCTGTTTCTAGAAGATTCGATGATTTTGGATGCTTTTTAATAAGTCATTGGATGCACCTGTTGGAGAACCCACCTAGGCTCTATTTAGGGCCGAAATTTGATCAGAACCCCCCCTTCACACCATTTCAACTTCTTCCACTCATTTCAATTTTCCTCTTCACACACCTACATTCCACGCGATTCCACACCATTAGTTAGTTAATATTTTTATAGTTTTTAGTTTTTGTGATGAGTTTAAGTGTGAATTCTTCCTAAGAAGTGTTTGAGAGGAAGAGAAGTGAGAGATTTCTTCTTCCTACATTTTCTAAGAGAGGCTACAAAGGATTTGCTTTGAGAAAGAGTTTCAGATAAGTGTTGTTTGTTTATTATTGTTGTATGAACTTTCTTTTATATATGAAATTTGTGTTTTGTTGTATCTTTCTCATGGAGTCTGAATAGTTTCCTTTATCTTTCTCTATACTTTGAGATATGGTGAAATGAAGAGATAATGTGGATGTGCCAATGTTAAAATTTAAAATAAATTGTGATAGTTTTTCAACTCCACTCTTAATTTACTTTTCAATCTGACCAATTGAATTGTTAAAATATATTGTGAAACATAGAATCCGCGAAATGAAGTATGAGTTCTACAATAAAGTGAGAATCACCTTTATGTTCATGAAGGAGTATTTCATTCATGGAATTAAGTGCAAATAAATAGGGAAATATACTTTGTTGGGTGCAGAGTTGGAGATTTCTAGGGTGAAAGACTAAAAATCCCTAATTCGATCTTAGTGTTTAAGAACTAAAGCGAGAGTTAGCCTTCAGGGAAAGGGAAGTGGGAGCTTTGGAGTGGGAGCCAGTATCCTCCTAGTCTAGCCATGGATTTAGGGACTAAACTTAAGATTAGCTAATGATTTTCTATAACACTGAATCAGGGTAGAGAATTAAAATTTCTCCTATTTGGCAAAATACATATTTAAACCATTTATCTCATCTCATTTCATCAAAAACTCATTATAGTGGGAGAGATGCTCTTTCATATTAGAAAACTTCATCACATAAACATAGTTTAATAGTTATTAATTTTAAAACCTGCTTTTAAATTCTGCTAGTAGTCTTTAGCTTTGATAATATCTTAAACATTCAAAATTAGTGACAGTATTCTTGTTTGATTTCTCTATATTTCTTAGTTAATTTATCATTTCCATTTAAAACCTTCCTCGTGGGTTCAATATTTGGGTCTTAAACAGAAAGTCCTATATTACTTGATAACAATACATATACTTGCGTAGAATCATAATTTTAAGAGTTTAACGTTATTATTACTAAAATACCACATCAAGTTTTGGCATCGTTATAAAGCGCAGTCAAGTTTATAAATTTTACACAACTATACTCAATCGGGATCACACATCTTCAAATAACTTGATCTTTACATTTCTTATATAAATATGAGTCATCCCAAAAGTAAAAATTTGCATCGTGAATAAATTTTTCCTGTTGTTGCATTGTCGATTCATAGGGTAAAAGATCACTAACAATATAATTCACTATGTCTGCATACCATGACACATTTCATTCATTAATAGTGTACATATGTTCATCGGGAAAATTTTCATTAATTTCACTTTCATAATTAAATGATTTTTCTTGTTCCACACTAGATAAATGATCCTTTATTTGATTGTCAAATCCCTTCCAATCTACTACCACAAAGTTAAATTCTTGCATCAGAAGGATCCATCTAATTAATCTTAGTTTCGCTTCCTTCTTTTGCATTAAATATCTGGTAGCAGATTGATCAGTATGCATAATAAATTTAACTTAAATGAGATATGGTCTAAACTTACCAAAACATAGACATTTGTTAATAAATCTTTCTCTGTAGCGGTATAATTAATTTGAGCTTCATTCAGTATTCTACTTATATAATATATGATTTTAAAATTTTTTTCATATCTTTTCCCTAATATAGCCCAAATTGCATAATCATTAGCATCACACATTTGCTCAAATGATTTCTCCCAATCAAGTAAAACTGTTATAGGAGCGGTGATTAATTTTTTTTAATAATTCAAAGGAATTAATGCATTTTTGATTGAAATAAAAGTTTGCATCTTTTTCTAATAATTGGCATAGAGGCTTAGTAATTTTTGAAAAATCTTTGATATATCACCTGTAATAACTAGTTTATCCTAAAAAACTTCTAACCCCTCTCACTTTAGTGGGAAGAGGTTGTTAGCTATAACTTGAATTTTTGCCGGATCTATTTTCATTCCCTTTTCAAAAATTTGATGTGCAAGTACAATACGTCCTGAAACCATAAATTATCATTTCTCCGAATTTAATACTAAATTTGTCTTTTCACATTGTTCTAAAACTTTTTCTAAATTATTTAAATATGATTCAAACAAAATTCTGAACACTGAAAAGTCATCCATAAAAACTTTTATTCTTGTTTCAGTTAAATTGCAAAATATAGACATCATGCATCTTTAAAATGTCGCAGGTGCATTACATAAACCAAATGACATTCATCTAAAAGCAAAAGTACCATAAGAACTTGTTAATGTTATCTTTGTTGATTCTCGAGAGCAATAGGAATTTTATGATAACCAATATATCCATCTAAAAAGCAAAAATATTTGTACCCAGTTAGTCTATCCAACATTTGGTCCAGAAAAGTAAAGAAAAGTGATCATTCCTGGTGGTAGATTTTATTTTCTATAGTCAATACATATTCGCCAACCAATGACTTATCGTATTGGTATTAATTCTTCTTTCTCATTGACAACAACAGTCACACCCCCTTTCTTTGGCACGTAGTGAATTGGACTTACCGAAGCACTATCCGAGATAGGATATATAATTTAGCTATCTAACCATTTTAAAATTCATTCTTAGCCACTTTGAGGATTTGCTTTCAGTTCATGATGATCTTCTAATAAAATTCTATGCATACAAATTGAAGGACTGATTCCTTTGATATCAGCTAAGGTCCATCCAAAAGCTTTCTTATATTTTCTTAAAATCTCTAATAATTTCTATTCTTGTAATTCAGTTATCTCTGAGGGTACTATGACGGGTAATGTAGATAAATCTCTTAAAAAGACATATTTTATATGTGTAGGGAGTACTTTCATATTAAGTTAAAGAGGTGTTTCAATTGACAGAATAAAATTTTTATTATATTCTGTAGTGTCTAACAATTCAAATCTTTCTTGAACATAATTTATATCTTCATTACATATTTCGCTAAACTTATCTTGCATTTTATCCTCATCTTCATGTTTCAAATCTTCTTATTCCATCTTCTCTTCAAAACTTTTTGTAAAATGATTGTTACTCAAATAATCACAAATTTCCATCTTGAAGCATTCATCATCTTTTTCTTTTGATAGGTATTTCATTAATTTTGATATATTAAATGCAACTTCTTGATCATTGACTCTCATGGTTAACTAAACTTTTTGAACATCTGCCATAGCTCTTCCAGTTGCAAGAAATGGTCTCCCTAAGGCCTTCCTCCATATCTAACACAATAAAGTCCACAGGAAAGTTAAATTTATCAACCTTTACCAATACATCTTCTATAACTCTTTTAGGATAAGTGATCGAACAATAAGCTAACTAAAGGGTTACTATAGTAGGGGAAATCTCTCCTATTCCTAAACTTCTGAAAATAGATAGAGGCATAGGATTAATACAAGCTCACAAATCACATAAAGCTTTTCCAAAAAATCTTTTGCCTATAGCATAAGGAAAAGTAAAACTATTAGGATCTTTATGTTTTTTAGGATGTTTTTTTTTAATTATAGTGCTACACTCTTCACTTAGTGTAACAGTCTCAATATCTATAAAATTCCTTTGTCTATTAAGTATATCCTTTAACTTTACATAACTCGGCATTTTTTCCAAGGCTTCAGGGAATGGAATGTTTACAGTTAGTTTCTTAAATATTTCCAAAAATTTTGAGAATTGTTTATCCAATTTTTGTTGTTTCAATCTTTAAGAAAATGGAGGTGGTGGTCTTTCAATGGTAATTTCATCATTTTAATAGGATATTCTAAATCATGTTGAAAATCTTCTTCATATTTTTCAATTTCCACCCCTTAGTTCTCAACTTCAATCTCTTTTTAAACGTTTGTGCCCACTTCTCTTTCACTTCTTAATTGTATTGCTTTAATTTTCTCTTTATTCTAGTCTTTAGGATTAATCTCAAAATTACTAAGAAGAGTTCCTTGAGGCCTACTGCTCAATGTGATAACAATATGTTTCAATTATTTCTCAATGTTTCTAATTGCCACTCCCTAACCTTGTAATTGATTACCCATTTGTAATACCAATTCTTCCATAGACAATTTCTTCTCCTTAAATTATGAATTGTTATTAAAATTGGTAAGATAATAAGGTATATAATTAGCATTTCCTTGATTATTTATATTTCCCAAAGGGTTCACTTGATTGTTCCCCCATTGTGAATTTACACCATTAGAGTTATTGTTATTCCGACTTAAATTAGGGTGATTTTTCCAACCACGATTATAATAATTAGAATAGAGATTATTAGGTCAATTATTTACATTCAAAGTTTTATATGAAGATTGAGAATCTATCATTTGTCCAAATGAATTTTCCTCAACCACTAGTGGTGTTTGAGATATATTCATTCCAAATTGATCAACTTATTTGATATTGATTTGAGAAGCCAAAATAGAAATTGTGTTAGAGTCATGAACATTGGTTACTTTTTTTAGATTTACCCTTTTAGATGGACATTGAAAATTATTAGTAATCATCTCTTCAATTAATGAAAATGCTTCATTGAATGGTTTTGACATTAATGATTCACTAGCAACAACGTCAATAATAGATCTAAGAGATCTCACTAATCCATTATAAAATGTTTGAATTATTAATCAATCTGGTAAAGCATAGTGTAGACACTACCTAAGGAGAACTTTAAATATTTCACAAGCTTCATATATCGATTCCCCTTCAAACTGCCAAAAAGATGTAATATCATTTCTAAGCTTAGCAGTTTATTATGGTGAGAATTATTTAGCTAAAATTTTTTGAGATAATTCTCCCGAAGTTCTAATTGATCTAGGTGTTATAGAGCTTAACCACATCTTAGCTTTGAAGCTTAATGAAAAAGAAAAAAGTCTAAGTCTGATGGTGTCATTTGGCACTCTGTCTTATTTAAATTTAACACACAATTCTAGAAAATTAGTAAGATGTAAATTTTGATCTTCATATGGTATTCCTCCAAACTGGTTACATTGTACCATTTGAATAATAATATGTTTAAGCTCAAATGAATTAGTAGCTACAGTAAGAGTTTCTATAGTCAAGTGAATTTCATCTATTGTAGGGTTATCATAGTCTCTTAATGGTCTTTATTGATTTTCATTTTGATTATTTAAATTGTTTGTCATTTTGTTAAGCTCTTTTTGTTTTTGAATCTTTCTTATAGTTTGTTTTAATTTCGAATCATAAGGTACTAATCCTTCGGATCCTAATTTTGCATACACAAATACAAGTACCAATTATAAAAATAAGCACACACACAAGAATGAAACATTTTTGTTGTTCTCTTTTTTCTATATTTTTTTGTTATTTTTAAAAATAAAATTTATAGTTCAAACAAAGTATTTTAAGTAATTTACCGTATCCTCCCCAGCAACGACGCCAAAAACTTGATGTGGATTTTTGTTATGCATTATAAATATTTTTCAACACCACAATACATAAGGAAACTATACTAAAAAATATGTAAATTAATCACAATAAATTTAATTCAGAATAATATGTTTTCTCTTTTAAAATATCAGAAGATGCCACTTCTAATGAATTAAGATGTATTTTCAATTTCAAATCATCACTACGTTGCAAACGCAAGTATATGTATCACCAAACTAATAAAGGGATCTAATGGAGTCTTGAGTATTGATTCTATAGGGAGGTGAAAATTTGTTTGAAAAATCACGTAAAGGCATAATATTTAAACTATAGAAAATTTAAGCAAGAAAATATGTCAAAATATGTTTAATGCCACTAAAGAAACTAAGTTTACTACAATAATCTCTAAACTTCAAAGCTAAATTTACCAAAACTAAACTAGGTCTTGTGATGAAGAGTTCAAATTTAAGAAAGCGTCATTCTCCTTACAATGAGATTATAGTCAATGAATCATCAAACTGGTGAAAATTGTATTGTGTTAAATATGAGCAATTATATTTTTTATCCTTTTTACAAGTGATAAAGAATATTAGTTAATCCAGTGTTTATTCCCTAAATCCGTGGTTAAACTGAGAAGATACTGGCTCTCACTCTAGATTTCTCACATTCCCCTCGCTTGAGGGATAACATCTCACTTTAGTTTCTAAATGCTTGAACTAAATTGAGGATTTTAGTCTGTCACCCTAAAATCTCCAATTCTATGCCCATCAATGAATATTTCCTTATTTATGTGCACTCAACTCCATGTACTTTATACTCATCCATGAAATCAAATGTGACTCTTAGTTTGTTGTGGAAAGCATAGCCTTTTAGGATTGTATGTTTCATAATAAATTTTAACAATTCAATTGACCTGATTGAAAAGTAAATGAAGTTCAAAGTTTGAGTCATCACAAATATGAACTTGATTCTTCACATGACCATTTCTCTTTGTAGGGAGAAGGACAAAGAGATCTACTTAGAATTCGTGAAGAAGATACAACAAAACATAGATTTTATATATAAAAATAAGTTTACAAAACAAGAAGAAAAGTAAAACAACTTAACTTGATCTCTTCCCCAAGAAAATCCCTTAAAGTTCCTTTGAATCTCTTTCTTTCTTTATAATAAATCTCTCTTAGAAATGTAATGAAGAAGAATCTCCCACTTTCTCTCTCCTCTTACAACTCTTAGAGTCACTTGCAACACTCTCCACCAACTTAGAACTCACGCTCCACACCTTTATAATCAATACACACCACTTTTTCTGACATAAAAACACTATTTTATTATGTAGGGACGAATTTCCTAAGATTCTCCATAGTTACCTCTTAAAAATCCATCCAAATTCAATGCATTTGTGAAAATAACTGTCTCTGACGCCTAAGCGCAGTCTTCTCAGTATTATGGCACGTAGGCACCAGTTTTGGAGCATAAGCGCTAGTTTAATTTTTTGAAAAAGCCATTTTTGACTCCAAATTTCATACTTTTTGCACCCTTTAAGCTCCAAATGCTTAAACTTAGTAGACTTGCAAGAAAACATAAAAATACCTTTCCTTAAAGTGCAATATCACAAAAAATAAGCCGTAAATACATATGAAAAATTAAATATTTTTTTGGTGTATTAAAATCCTAGAAAATTTTGTTGAGTCAAGGGTGCATAGTCATAATATGAGACTTTAATGCTTCTTATGTCTAATAATATATTAAGGAATAATTATCTCTGTTTGTCAATAATAATAGAAGAAATCGAGAATGAATATTAAATTGTCACATGATCCATTTCAAAGAAGCTTTTCTCATCCTAAACACTCAAAAACCATTTTAACTTTCATTTTTATTTTAGGACATTTAAAAAACACATTCAAAAATTAATTTTTTGGTTAAAGTTAGAATTAGTAGACTAGCAGCTTACCTTCATAGATAAATTTCTTATTCCTCATGATATCAATACATAAGCTCATAATCTATATAAAAAGTGATAAACACATATATTTGCATGATTAACATTTGTATATTAGCATAGCATATTATGTTCTTAATGTAAATACTTGGGATACATCATTAGTTTTTTAATAAATTTTAATACTAGGTGAGGATTTAAATTTAAAATTAAAAACTATAGTGTTAGCAAGCATTTATATGGTTTATTTTGTGCAACTTTTGTGTAACAAGTTATACTTATAAAGCTTTTTTGTAATTTTTCTTTCAAAAAATCCAAAAAATTAAAAATTGCTTTATTTGCTTTTTGTGTGTATTGTGATATTTTGTACTATTAATTTGGCTAAAGTTTGGCAATTGAGAACTTTAGGGTCACTAATTAGCCCTAAAATGTACATGTAGGATTAAATCACTTGAATTGGTGTCATTTGACCGTAAAATAAAGAATGCAACCAAAAAATTTAAGAACTTACATAACTCCAAGTCTTTAAGAGAAATGAGAAATCCTTAAAAAAAACATTCAAATTTGACCAGTAAGTAATTTTAATAATCATATGATAGATGAAATTTATCAAAGGATTAGTAACACATCCATTCAAGCTAATACTTTGAACTCAAACATGTTAAAATTCAAATGGTCAAAATAATCAATTTGGAGGTTCATTCCTTCAAGAAAAAAAAATTTATATAGCTAATTTCTTAGATTTATGTGTGGAATTTAGGTATAATGGTGTCTCAGATGGTGTCGTCAAGGTATATGTTGTCTCTATTATTCTTTGAAGACGAGGCTAATATGTGACTAAATTTATTAGCACTTGAGTTTATCACAACTTAGAATGACTTAGCATAGATGTTCCTAGCTAAATACTTTTCCCCATCCAAAACTATCAATCTTAGGATTGACATTACTTCTTTCACCCAAATGGATAGTGGTTAATTAAATATGCCTATTTAATGGGCTCGTAGGATTATTAAGGTCTATGAAAGATGTTGCAACATGGAGGTCCTTTAATGTTAAAACTAATTATGGAGACTTATGTTATTAATGAGGATATTTCTATAAATAGTTTTTGTGGCCTTTCCAGAAATTCAACCCTATGAGAGTAGCTATCAAAGAAGATGGGATTTAATTTTTTTCTAATCTTCTTCAAAGTGATGGAAAGAAACTTACTAAGGTTTCCAGTGATTTTTATATGTTTTTTCTGGTTTCAATAATAAGGAACTTAATTTAATTTCAACGGAAGAGGAAATTAAACTTTCTCTTCAAGGCATGGATGGAGATAGGACTAATGCTCCTAATGGTTTCTCTATAGTGTTTTATAAAGGTGTTAGGAGGTGATTAAATTGGATTCTATTGCAGATGTTCAAGATTTTTCAGAGGTGTTGAGCTTTCAAAGTATTTTAAATCTACTTAAATTTTTTTAATTCTTAAAGAGAGAGATGTTATCAATTTGGATGCTTATAGACCTATAAGTTTGAATACTGTGGTTTCTAAAATTCTCTCTAAAATTAATGTAAACAAAATTCAATCCCTTCATTACAATAATATTAGTCCTAACAAGTTAACTTTTGTTAAAGAGAGGAACCTTTGTGACAATGCCTTGATTGTTAAAGAACTGTTTCTTAATTTAGAAAAATGAGGTGGAGATGGGCATGTTACTTTCAAAATGGATATCAAGAAGGCTTATGACAGTATCAGGTGGGAATTTATGTTTGGTGTGCTTAATGCTTGTGTCTTTAGTAAGAAGTTTTGCAATCTCATTCATTGAATTTTGGATAATAAATATTACTCTCTTTTGATTAGTGGTAATACTTTTGGTTTCTTCAAAGCCGCTAAAGTTATCAAATAGAGAAGCTATTTATCCCCTACTTTATTCATTATTGCCTTGGACTATATTTTAAGCTGCTTGAATGTTATGTTAAAAAAACATCCAAGCTTGTGTATTCTCACAAAGGTAATATTAGGATTTCTCATCCTATTTATGCAGATTCTTTGATGATCTTTTATAATGATATAAATAAATCTATTACATTGGTTTAGAAATTGTTGGAACATTTTCAGGATATCGTTGAGCTAATGTTTAATGTTTAAAATGCATTTTTTATTGCTCTAACTTTATTTCTCCATCCAAGAAGAATTAGATTCAAGATTTTACAAATTGTGCTATAGGGGAACTTCTTATGCCTTATTTGGGTTATTTGATGGGCAAAGGTAAAATAAGGAAACAACTCTTTACCAATTTGATTGACAAAATCAATAGGGTGGTTAGCACCTCATCTTCACAAAAATGCCAAACTTAGCTTTTTTCCCCAAATCTACCAAATTTACCAAAACACCCCCAAACCCCAAATTTGACCAAAATTCCCAATTCCACCCAAAATACCCAAATTTTTCCAAAAATATTTTGATACCATTTCAAATTACCCAAATTGCCCAAATTCAAACCCAATTGAACCCATCCAAGCTGGCCAATCCCAATTGGCTTTGACATTTTTTTGCCCTTCACCTAAACAATTTATTGAACCCAAATTGAAGTATTGAGCTCCACCCCAAGCACTTTTATTTAAGCCACCTCCTCCATGGCCAAAAGAGAGCACCAATTTCCTTGGGGAAACTTTGCCAAATTGCTCCCAGAGACTCTCCAAGACCTCTTCAGCTCAAGCCCACCATTTTCTCCCTTTAGTTCCCACTATAAGAGCCCAATGTTGAGCTCAAAATTTCAGTTCAAACCAGCACAAATTTCTCCACACCTACATAGTGAACCAAGCTTCAATTAACTGTGCCCATACCATCACAAGAGCAAGAGGAGTTGATCCCCCATAAAAGCCCCCTGTCAAACATCCTCAAACTTAGTTCTAGATCAACACCTAAAATTGAGCTTGATCAAAATCATACCTAGACAATTTACTAGGGCCTGAGGCTTCATCAGGAGGTACATTGGACTCAATCAAAGCTACAACAAACATCTGACTGAGGCCTCTCATCTCAAACAAAGGTATTGAACCTCAACCCTAAACTGAGCTTAAATTAATTCTCCATACATATTTACTATATTTCATACCGTATAAGCTATTTAAATATGATCGTCTTGAGTAGATGAAGGTTTAGAAACAAACCCCATGTGATTTGTTTGAGTTTAAACGAAGATCTTAAGGTTTTAGTGTGAACGTTTCTCGGGTTAGGTCATTTGAGGACAATGACTCAGAGCCGTCTGATCGCGTTTATTCAATGGATGGATGAGATCAAGTCGGACAAGTGGATGGAGCAAAAAGGTGGGCTGACGAGGCGGCCGCATGGCTAGTAGTGTCAAATGGCGGAGTGCCTCGTGGAAACTTCGGAGCTGTTGTGGTTGAGGTGGCGCCGCATGGATAAGTAGATAAATAGGAGAATTTTTATTTATTTTAATGCCTGATCTTTGAAAAATCATAAGTTTATCTAGAAAAAACATAAATATAAAATAAAAATGCCCCTTGATCAGTGAACAGAGGAAAATAATGTGGAACAAAAATAAAAATTATTTGTTGACTCTCTGGTTTTTAATAAATTAAATACTCTCTGAAGTACTTTAATTCATTCCAATCAAACATTGTTCACCATGGCTTGAAATTTTTAGGTTTTATTCCTTATGATAAAGGGTATGTTCTCTGATTTTTCCAAGGTTAGAGAGCATCTTTGTACTTCTAACCCTAATTTTCAAGCTAGGATGACTATTTTTGCTTATTTTAATTATATAAATTAAAATATCATCTAACAATTTGTGGGAATAATTTTAGTAGGTTCCTTATTGTTAGTGAAGCTTAGGAAAAATTACATGATGGTTTGAATTACTTTGTACATTTCTATTATTAATTAAATGCATATATTTTGTGTTAATTTATGTAAATTAAATATTAATAAAAAATTAACAAAATTAATGCCACACTGTGTATAAAAATCAGTTCTACCCATTGTAAAAATTTAAAAATTATTTGACTTAGTTTGAGTATTACAGTTGATTTTCTAAGAAACTTTGTATTTTGGTACAAAAATAATTATATTAAATTAAATACACTTGGAAAAATTATGAAAAATTGTTTTCTGAGATCCTTGTAATTAGGAGCACTTAGGAAAAATAAAAGTTATTTTTGATAAAATACTTGATTTTGAGCTATATTTCAAATTAAAAATAATTAAAAATAATTAAAAATTCCAAAAATATCAAAATATTTCAAAATGTGTCTAATTATTTCCTGATCATTTAGAACTCATTAAGATATTTTTCCTAATTTTTCTAAGTTAAAAATAAATTTTAAAATGCTTAAAAATGAATTTTTCTTATTTTCTCATTAAAATAATTATAATAAATAATATAAAATCATAAAAATACCAAATTTGTTTCTCTAAGTTTCCTAATTTTTCTGGGTTTTCTCATGGACATGTTGGGGAGAGGAAGAAACTTGCTCCTATCACACAAGTCTGTACAATATTCTAAAGACTAGTTACTATGGAGGGTTGTTCAGTTGGTAAATTACTTAAACGAGTGGGATGTGCAGTATCCCCTCACATGAAGAAATAAATTCTAAGAGATGTTAGATCTACCAGACAATCTCAAAGATCAACTGAAACTTTGCCAGCTCGCATTCCTGTCAGGTTCTGCCTGGGAAGGAGAATTGATACTACCAGCATCAGCACCGATTCTACTGTTTCTACTCCAAGACGAGCAGGCCATCAACCGGTTAAGTCATGTCTGGGTTCAAGAATTCTACCAATTTCCAGTTATAAGGATGTTCCTAAAGTTCCAAAGGAAAAGATGATGAGGCTACCCGATACTGTATGTGGTCTTCACCATGGGGAGCATACCTCTCTTCGACATGTCAATGCCTCTGTTGAGACACCCCGTCTCAAGACATCACCGTCAAAGTAAAGGGTATGGGTACCTAAGGTTGCCATACCAATACAATTCAGTGAGCCTACAGAGCATATTATGGAATGAAGCAAGGGTCCCAAGTATCTGACATCGTCGCAGCTATTGCTAGCGAGTTAGATGAACAAATGGAGGATGTTCAACAGAGTCCCCCAGATTTTAAGATGGTACAAGAATTAATAATTGAAGAAAAGGTTGAGAAGCTCAAGGTCAAGATTTCTGAGTTAGCTCGAGAACATGGAGTTTCCATTGATGATGATGATGATGATTTTGACTTTAACGACTCTCTCAATGAAGACTTCATGTATATTCATATCATCGAAACTAGAGTCGCTGCATCTGTGAATGATGCCCAACCTCTTGTTGAAGGGAACGCCATAGATGATTTGCATAGGGCTATTGTAATAAGGGTTGAGCAAGTCAGCTAAATGGAGAAAAGGATGGAAGAGATGGCCACTTCAATGGCTGCTATGGCTAAAGTCCATGGATAATCTCAAGCACAACCATAATCTTGTACAGAAGTCAATCAGCCATAGATTATACATATCACTGATGAAAGGAGGGAAGTTGCCTCAACTAATAGAAATGATAAAAAAGAAAAGGATTCTCCATGAAGTGTCATACCAGAAAAAGAATTTAAATGGATGGTCAAACAAGTTCGGGAGGCCTTAGCTCAATCAAAGGGTGGTGCATTGATTTTAAAGGGTAGACCCTACCCGGAGGAGTTCGATGCATGACCCAGAAGGTTTTGTGTCACCAAAATTTTAGATATTTGACGATTGTGGAAATACCGGAGGTAAGGAAGCCTTGCTTTTCCATCCATTTGTAAGCAGCCTGTCAGTAATAGCATTTGATTTTTATGTCGAGTTGCCTAATGGATCAGTGAAGACATTTGTTAAGTTGGAACAGTTATTTGTGAAGAGATTTGTCGGAAAGAAGCATCATGTTTCTATTGGAGATCTTGTAGTAGAGAGGCAAAATCCTAATGAGACTCTAGTAGATTATATCTTGAGGTGGAGAAACCTTAGCATGAAATGTGAACTTTAACTACAGGAACATCATGCAATTGAGATTGTACTTAAAAACATCCATGGGCCAGTAACTCCAGTAACTTTCATTCTGAAGGGACTCACCATTATGTCCTTCGAGAAGCTACTCAGTAAAGCTAGTAATCTGCAAGAGGAAGTTAAACACATGGATTCTCAGGAGAAATCGGAAAAGGCTAGAGCAACCCAAATATTTGAGAAGAAGTTTGGGACAGTAGCAACGGTTGATAAGGGAAAGAAACTAATGAAGATACAGGCATAACATTCTTGTCAAAGCCCCCAGTCATCTTACAACATATTCAATAAGGAATACAATAATATGGCCAGTCTAGCCAACAGTCACATCAAGGAGGATCATATCGAATAGAAAATAAGAAGGTTTTGACTCTTTTGGAATGAAAGAAAGTAGTATATTCCTTCAAAGATGAAGCTGTACCCAGAATGTTTAGAAGTCTAATGAAGAAGCTTGAGTTCAGATTGTCAGATCCAAAGAAGCTTGAAGAAGTTGATAAGAAAGATCAACCCAATTATTGCCCATACCACAAAATACTTGGACATACTATAAAGGAATGTTTCTTCTTCAAGGACTGCCTCAAGAAAAATCTTAAAGAAGGAAATATAATGTTCCCAAAAGAATATTTAAAAGAACTGAAAAAGGTTATGTAAATATGATTTTGGCCAAGCCAATTGCTCTAATAGATCCATTTTTAGAAAAAATGGGTAGAGTACAGTGTGGAGCAAGTCATCCAAGAAGATACTTGATCAGATTCAGACTGCTTCAGCTCAGGTAGCAATTCATAGTCTACAACCTACTCAACCCAAGTTTGAGATTTGTTCAGAGAAATTGCCACAAACAGAAAATAAAGAAAAGAGTGACATCATTAATTTCAATAGCATGGGGGGTAGGATAGGGGTTGCCTCTGTTATATTGGTTGTCTCGGATTTGGGGAAGAAAATCCATGAATCTTTGACCATGTTTGATTATCTTTTTGCGTATGATTATTTTTTTGCCCCACCGAGGTATTATGAATATAATGATTATGATTTTGACTATATTTTAACTATTTCTAGTGATAACGTAATTGACTTTACCCAATCTAACTTGATCTCAATTTCTAAACCAATCCTCAAATCATACTTGAGTCCGATGAACCTATTATCTGGAATGAAGAAGATATCAACGATACTGGTTACGATAGCACATGGAGTGAGGAACCAGTCCTCGAGCGTCATGTCACACCACTTTCCATAAATTTGGATCTCTCTGATGAAGAAGAAGCAACAGAAAATTTGCCTACAAGATTGCAAGAAGGAGAAGAAACCACATAAGTAAACCTAAGGAGCAGGAAAGTGTTACCCTCGAAGTCTGATCCAGTGGATAAAGGAAAATAAATAGTAACTCAAGAGGAGCTACCTCCACCTCCGCTAGTGGAAGAACCACATAATCAAGTAAAGATTGGAGTATTATATAAAGTGGATTATAATGTGCTAGCTCATCTTAAGAGGTTGTCGACCAAAGGAGATGAGAGAGTCTCTAGTTACAGCCTTGCTTGACCCAGAGATTTTCTTAGCTCAGTTGGTCAGCACATCCTCGGATGAAGTTTGTTTGTTAAAGGAACAACCTAGGATAACCTTCACAGATGACAACCGAACGCTCTATATCTCCGTTAACATCGACATATTCATGTTGTCCAGAGTTTTAAAGGATCCTGGAGCATCACTTAACTTAATGAGTCTACGAACATTGGCATACTTGGACATTGAATCTTAAGAGTTTACAACCAAAAAAATGATGTTAAGAGGATTTAATCAGAAGGGAGAAAGAGCCCTTGAATCAATTACACTACTTATGAAAGTGGAGAATTGATAACAACTGCCAAATTCCATATCATCGACACCGAGACCTATTTCATTGTTTTACTTGGTCGACTGTAGATTCATGAGCACAACATGGTTTTGTCATCCCTACAACAATGCATCAAATAGTACAAGGAAGGACAAGAACATTGCATCAAAGATGATATGCATCCATTCTCAGTTCATGAAGTTGGCATTAATGAAGATGCTGCCTACTATGTGCCTCCAAAGAAAATTATCTTCTCTCGTGAAATTGTGATAAATAAAAGTGAAGATTCAGAAGGATCACAAGCACAAAGACGTTCAACTCCACTTCAACAATCTTTCACCACTCTTTTGCAACGAGTTGGTGGGGGTTCTTTTAGTATGCGCATTTGAGGTCGAGGTCGGGGATGTGAACGGGTAAGAACCAATACAATTATTGGATAGACTAAGCAGACTATCAACATTGATGCTGAAGAAATCTTCAAGGAGGAAATTATGACGATAAAATAGAAGAAACCACAATACTAGATATCTTTAGAAGATATGGAGAAAATTGAATACGAGTCGATGTATGATCGGATCAACCACTATGAGAACGATAACTCTGACACTAATCCTCCTTCAAAAGGTTGAGATCTTAGAGGTCAAGGAAGTCTATAGCGATGGTTCAAAGTCGATCAAATTTTACCATACTTCTACTTCTACTAATCTTGAAAATCATGTAAATTTGGATGATGATTCTAATGAATTAATGGAATTACCTTTTGGTTACTTTTCTCATTGTGTACAAAAGTTAATTCAACAGGGATATTTACCAAAATAAATGCCAAAAGATAAGTTACAGATTTTTGAAAAAATATAGAATGTTAAAAGTTGAACTCCCAATTCAAAAGAGGGCCTTAGATTTGGTTTGTAGGACTAGTCGATGATTCAAAATTTTGCATGGTCATTACTAGTGGGTCGGAGGAGGATTGCCTCGATGTAGTGGATGACTCTCAAGGTCTATTAATAGAAGATGCCCCACCAGAATTTGAGGAAGAAATTAAATCAACTATTTATGAATTAAAAGAAATTAACCTTGGGACTGAGGAGCAACTCCGATCTACATTTATAAGTTCTCTACTTAGCGATGATGAATCTTCAGAATTGATCAAATTGTTGTCAAAATTCAAAGATTGCTTCGCATGAAGTTATGGGGAAATGACAAGATTATCCTCAGAAATTACAGTACATAGGCTAGGGGTGGACAAAGATATAACCCCAGTGAAACTAGCTCCCCAAAGAATGCGCCTCGAGATAGAGCAGAAAATCATTCCCGAGGTGAAGAAGTTAATAGATGCTAACTTTGTGCATGAAGAGCAATCCCTACGTGGTTAGCTAACATTGTACTAGTTAAGAAGAAGAATGGACATATCTGTGTTTGTGTCGACTTTAAGGATTTGAATAAAGTGTGTCCAAAAGGTAAATTTTCATTACCAATATAAGAAATGATGGTAGACATCGCTTCGACACATGAGATTTTCCTTCATGGATGGATCATTAAGCCATAACAAAATCAATATGGCTCTAGAGGATGCAACACTTACAGCTTGTAGAACACCAATTGAGATTTTCTGCTACACAGTGATACCATTTGGGTTAAAGAATGTCGGAGCAACATATCAATGAGCTAAGACAAAAATCTTTGACGACCTCATTCACAACCAAGTGGAGTGCTACATGGATGATTTGTTCATCAAAAGGAAATAAAAAATAGACCATTTGTATGATTTGAGGATCGTGTTCGAACGATTAAAATAATATAATCTCAAGATGAATCTCTTAAAGTGTGCCTTTAGCGTCACCTCTGGGAATTTTATAGGATTTGTTGTCCTTCATCAAAAAATCAAGATCGACCTGGATAAGATTAAAACTATCTTGGAAATGCCTCCTCCCAAAACCTTGAAATAACTACGTTCCTTCCAAGGAAAGTTGGCACATCTGAGATGCTTTATTTCTAATCTCTCAGGTAGGTGTTAACTCTTCTAAGCATTAATTAAAAAAGACACCAAATTCATTTTGGAAGAGAAATGCAAGCGGGATTTTAAGGACGTTAAGCAATATTTAATGCCGACTCTCTCGGAGCCCTGTTAGCTCAAGTCAATGGAGAGGGTAAAAAAATGCGCTCTACTACTTGAGTCTCCATCTAATATTGACAAAAATAAAGTATCCAACAATTAAGAAGCACTATCTAGCTTTAAATGTTGCGGCCCAAAAGCTTAGGCATTTCATGTTTATCACAAAATTACCCTTATTTCAAAAGTTAATCTGTTGCAATATTTGATGATCCGACCAACACTTTACGGATGTCTAGTAAGGTGGTCAATGATTCTATTACAATGTGATATAACTTTTGTTCCCCTCCACGCTATAAAAGGAAAAATTTTAGCATATTTTCTTGAAGCACACCCACTTCCAACTGAGTCCCCTTTTAATGATGAGTTACCAGATGAATGACTATTACAAATGGAATTCTCCTGTGCGCAATGATGGGAGATGTACTTCGATGGAGCTTCGTCAGCTAGAAAAGAAAAAAGATCAGGAACAGTTATACTGGGCTAAGTAAGAATTGGTTTGATTTTCATTACACCAGGTAAGGGTATGTTGAGATTTTCCTACCACTTGACAGAGCCTTGTACAAACAACGAAGCAAAATATGAAGCACTAATCAACGGGTTAGAGCTGACAATCTCAACGGATATAATAGATATTGCTGTCTATGGAGACTCATAACTCGTCATTCAATAAGTCACCAGACATTATAAAATTTTGAAGCCAAGGTTAGCAGAATATCACCAGTACTCAATTAAGCTGCTTGAACAGATCCATAGTGTGACTCTCTATCAGATTCCTCGAGGAGATAATGCCCATGCTGATGCTTTAGCAAAGTTTGCCAAAGAATTAGCATGTCCCCTAGAGGATTACATTGACATTACCGTACATGGAAAATGAGTTTTGTCTCGGATTGACCTCGAAAATCTACATAATCTTGAGGAAGGAGAAGAAACAATGATTGCAGTTGCTAACATTAATGAAGATTGGCGTAAGACATGAATAGAATATTTGCAGACTAGAAATTTACCAGAGGACAAGTCTGAGGCATATCACATTACGAGAAGGGTTATGTCATATGCTCTAATGGGTAATGTCCTTTATAGAAGATATTTTGATTTGATGTGGATGTGATGTCTGAGCAAAGTAGAAGCATAGAATATCATCAAAGAGGTACATGCTGGATTGTATGGTGCTCGCCACTGAGGTCCGAAGATGAAAATGAACATCAAAAGACTCAGATATTATTGGCTAGCAATGATGTCCGATTGCATGGATATAGCCAGAAAATGTCACCTTTTTTAAATGCATGGGGTGATCTTACACCAACCTCTGAATGTACTACCCCCAACTATTGCCTCGTAGCCATTCGAGTGTTAGGGCATCGACATAATATGTTTGATAGACCCTTCATCCTCTAATGGACATAGATTCATTCTTACCCCCACAGATTAATTCTCTAAGTAGGCAGAGGCAGTGTCGTTACGAGAGGTTACAACATAGCACAACCTTAAATTTTTCAAAAGTCAAATTGTCTACCATTTCAGAGTTCCACTCAGAGTGTTTTCTGACAATAGGACGGCCTTCAAAAGCACAAAGATCAACAACTTTATCAAAAGACATGGGATAGACTAGAGATATTCAACAATCTACTATCCCAGCAAGGCCTTCAACAAAATGATCGTGCAAATTTTAAAGAAGACACTAAACAAAAATAAAAGAGATTAGCATAATAAACTATTAGAAGCTTTGTGGGCCTACCAAACAACGTTAAGGACTCCTACTAAATGTACACCCTACACACTTGTGTACGGGTCTGAGGTTGTACTACCTCTGGAGGTTCAAAAATTGTCTCTTAGAGTCACCATCACCAATCAAATCACAATAGAAGAAAGTGCAAAGCTCATACTTGAAGAATTAGAAAGTCTCAAGGGAAAGCAACTAGAAGTGCAACACAATTTGGAACTTTACCAAGCGAGGATGGTACAAGCTCAAGAAAAATCTGTCCACCCAAGAATGTTCAAAGTGGGTGACCTCATTCTTGTTCTCAAAAGACCTATTCTTGCACGTCGCAAGATAGGTGAAAATTTTGAACCAACTCGGGAGTGACCATTTGTCATAGAAAATTCTATTCAGGAGGAGCCTACCAGCTGGTGGATTTCCAAGGCGAAAGACCTTTGGTACCAATCAATGGAAGATATTTGAAGATGCACTATACAACTTGAATCTACTTGAAATCACCTTTTTGAGGCTTTGATTGTACTGGAGTTATTTATTTGACCAAGCATCTTGACTGGATCCAAAATTTTGCAATAAAATTAACCTCAATAAAACAAAATTTTTTGGAAGTTGCATACTTCATCTTTTTCCTTTCTACTTTTAGTTTTGATATTCTACTAAATAAAATAAAATAATAAAAAAATAAATAAAATAATCTTTACACCCATGTAAACAAAATTTTTTTCTAATAAATGTTTTGTTTTGTTCTTGTTCCTGCTAAATTTTAGCGCTCTGATGTTTTTTTCTTACTTCTGTAGAAAAAAATGTCAGGACAAAAGCTAATTTTTACTTTCAAGAATAGCTGGAATCTTGCACTTAACGAGGAAGGGCACCTCAGGGGAGCATCATAGACTTCAATCAGGTCGACATGAACTATGACGGTCCCCTGATGGACATAGTCAGTCATCACGAGAAAGAAGGGCTACCATCGCTGTTAAAGATCAATACTAAAGAGGACTCCTTACTTAAAAGGAAGAAATTGATAGTGCAACAGAATCTGATGGAAGAGACTAGTCACCTGCCATCTATGATAACTTTGCCAACAAGACATCTAGTCAGTGCTGATGATGAGAGACTGCCAGATGCACCGTTAAGTAAAACTCAACGCAAAAATGCTAATTATCGAAAACATAGAGCTTTCCAATGTGAAGAAATAAGATGCCTGAAATAGGTGGAAAATTTAATGACCTCAATTCCTGAGGGGAAAATCTATGGCCCTTGCATGAAAGATACTTCCTCAAGTTTTCCTGCCACAGAGGACGTGTCTGAGTCTGCTACAGAGCCAATGTTACCAAAAATTACAGATAAGCTTTGTGCATGTTGCCTGACGTGCAACATCGAGATCCTCAGATAAATACCGGACATAGAAGCATTTATGGAATGCCCAAATGTAATGTCCTCCATTTAGAGCTTTACAACACTCTGGAGGAATACACATCTAATGACAGTGAATTTCAGACTACTGGCCACTCCGTTGAAGAATCATACTTCCCATTGGAAACAAAAATAGCACAAACATGGATTCCTGCAGATATTAAAATAAGGGAGCGGCCCCGACAGTCACAGATGATTACCATGGCAGAATTTGTTCAGATGAGCAAAGTAAAGAAAAGATAATTTGAATTCAATAAAGAAGTTTAGGGAAAATTTGTCAATATACTGGAAGGTCTGAAACTGTACACCAGAGTCTTTTCTAAAAGTGAAGAAAGGAGCATTCTAGATTGCATTTTCGACATGAGAGACAGAGGTTGAGCCAATCTTTTGAGGTTGAGCCAATCTTTTGATGGAAAGAGCCTATTCATAGCCACAAAAGTGGATGCGTGGAAAAGGTAGGATAACTATTCAATGTGGTTGTTGCTACAATTTCACCAGGGACACGTAAGGGAACCCCCCAAGGATCTTAAGACACGACGAAGTGGATCCATTATAAAGCGGATGATAAAGAGGATGGTCAAATGGAGTGTGCAACCAGTGGACTGCATTCCAAATAGTTGCATCATCAACATTTATGAAGAGCGAGCCTGTATTCCCCCACATATAAATCACCATGATTTTTGTCAGACCTTTCTGCATGGTCTCGTTCATGAGTAAAAGTGACATTTTGTTTGGGAAAGAAATCAATTTCGTCGGACCCGGTGAGTTCAGAGGATCAGTTGCAATAACACTGCCTGTGGGTTTGGTACTAATTTTAAAAGGAAACGGAGCTGATCTAACAAAACACTGCATTCTTGGAGTGCCACGACACAGAGTTTCCATTATACTCAGAAGGATGGATGACAACAAGATGCCATATGGATTCCGACCGGATCCAGAATTGGAGGAACTACAACCATACGAGCTATGAGATGGTTGTACCTGTAAGTACATGCAAAAGAAACTCTTGTCCTGGAGCGTGGCTTAGTAGGTCAGCTTGATCAGGAGCTTGTTCCCCAGAGGACAAATAACCAGTTTTTGTCAGCTTTTATACTACGGCAGAGTAGCATATATGATATGTACTCAAAACATGATGTTTCAGATGTATTGAACATGATTGTCTCTTTTGATTCTTTCAGCATGTATTCAATCTGTAACACCTGTTTAAAGTAGATTAATGAAATTTGTTTCAGATTTCAACATATTTGTCAGATTTCCCTTTTGTGCAATGGATAAAAAGATCCAAAACCATATGTTTGTTCTGAATTATGATGAACAAAGAACAAAACAATAAAAAAATTGATAATAAACCAATTTAAATAACATATCCTTTTAAAAAATCAACCAACAAAAATTAAGTTTTGAAAACATACTTTGATAATTAAATTTGATAAAAAATAATAAGAAAAGAAAATGAATTTGCTAAGTTTGTTTCTCTCAAGTTCGAGGTTTCTTACTCTTAGCTTGCATAGCACGACTGTCTTGGTCTGCACCAATTTCCTCACATCCCTATGGAGTTTCATACTTTGCACAAACTCTCACGAATTCTCCTCACCAATGTTAATCTTCACATGACACATATCTATGAGTTCAACACCACAAAATCTATACGCTATTTTCATGTTGTCTCGGGGTTAGTACCTAAATTCTGATTCTGTTCTTTCAAGGTCGGTACCTAAATTTTGATTCTCTTTCTAGGATTGATACCTAAATTTCAATTCTCATCTCAGGGTCATTACCTTAATAATCCCGATTCCCTTCTTTTGAGGTCGATACATAAATTTTGATTCTCTTTCTGGGATTGATACCTAAATTTCAATTTCTATCTCGGATTAGTACCTAAATTCTGATTCCCTTCTTTTGAGGTTGGTACTTCAATTTTGAATTTTTTTCTGAGATTGATACCTAAATTACGATTCCCATCTCGGGGTCAGTACCTAAATTCTGATTCTCTTTTTTTGAGGTCGATACCTAAAATTCAATTCTCTTTCTGAGATTGATACCTAAATTTCAATTCCCATCTCAGGTTCAGTACCTAAATTTTGATTCCCTTCTTTTGAGGTTAGTACCTAAATTTTGATTCTCTTTCTGGGATTAATACTTAAATTTTAATTCCCATCTCGGGGTCAGTACTTAAATTCTGTTTCCCATCTTTTGAGGTTGATACCTAAATTTTGATTCTCTGTCTGGATTGATACCTAAATTTCAATTCTCATCTTAAGGTCTTGGGTTCAATACCTTATCAAAATTTCAATTCCCATCTCGGGGTTGTTGGCGCTATTTTTGGTTTTGATGGGGTTGCCTGTAAGAAGCTGTCGGTCACCAGAATCAAAATCCCGTTGCCCGCTTCAGAAGGATGTTTTAATTTACATATATTTTTAGTTTTATAAAAATATGAAATCAAACTGATCTCATATTTTTCATAGTTTAAATGAAAGAGCATTGTACCTCGAATCTTGTATCTATCCCGAAGGACAAACACAAGATTTAGGATGAGGCTCGATCAAATAAACTAAGGAATATATGACATCCGTTTGGTCTGCAAAACCTTTATATTTGCCGATAAGTTCCCCCATTTAATATAAAGAATTAAATAGGGTTTATATTAAACAGGGTACAGACATGCTTCCAATAAGGGCAAGCCCCTATAGTTAATTACATCTCAAATGACCAAAGTCACCTAAGAAAACTCTCAATAAAAATCAAGAAATATTATCTTCAAAGAATTTCAAAGGGTAGGACTCTTCAATGAGATCGGACGTAGAGGTGTGAAAAGGGGATTGGTTCAAATCTGGAATATTTTGTTGTAGAGTCCAAAGGAGGAAGAACTAAGGGATGTCACGGATCTAGAGGCGAACCTTGGTGACTTCCCAAGCTATCCTAATGTTTGGCTTTAATTTTGAGGAGAAATATTTAAGTGTTTCATCCTGCTAATTTTATTAGTTAGGGCTTACGTTAGTGTGAAACAATCACATAAATAACCTGGAAGATGTGAGGATTTAGATCGTGATAGACGACAACCTCAGAATCCTAAGACGAGTTAGGGCTTATATTGTATAGCAGGGCTATACAAAATCCTAAGGATAAGGTGAGGGTTTACATTGCATAAGCAAGCAATCTCGAAGTCCTATGGCTTTGTTGTTTAAGTCTAAGGAAGGAAGAGTGGTTTAGTTGGGGGAGACAGGTTTTGTTGTTGAAGATGGTCGTGCTGCCCACCATGCTAGTGCCAAGCTCCCTGCCGCGATGAGTTTGAGTTTTCTAGTGAGTCAAGTTATAATGTCAAATCTGGTGGCCCTATGGTTGAAGTACTTTAAATTTTATGAGGGAATATTAAAGTTGTTTAGAGTGACATCGGTTAGGATCCTACGGTTCCCTCGTTCTGACACCCCTATTTTCTATTGGATTCACTTAGTCCAAATGAACTTACTAAACTCAACTTAATCAGTTTCATAATTTCATTTAGACCGTAGGAAGCCTTGTTAGCAATCGTAAGTTACCTCCTCCGAGGGATTCCCGATCATCCAATGGAGACATCTTAATTTAGTTACAATTATAGTTTTGTGCGATGTTTGTGATTAAATTTTGAGTTATTTTATATTTTGAATGTTGTGGGGGTGAATTTTATCTTGGTTGATTTTAATTTTAGTTTTGGTTTTGGTTTTGTGGCTATCCTGATAGTTTTAGTTTTCCATGCAAATTTGTATAAGCACAAAAGTATAACATCAAAGTATAAGAAAGACAATGCTGCAAACTGTAAAAGCGTGCCTGGCGAGTCTTCTCATTCCACCACCTGAAACTTAAAATGAATGTTAAGGTAGTTTATGGAGAACAGGAAAAATAAAATTTTGGTAGTTTTCCTAACCTTATGTTATATTTTGG
>JXCR01074771.1:0-15646 GCA_002079205.1 Phalaenopsis hybrid cultivar | reverse complement strand
GTGGTTAGGTCACATTTAGTGCATGGGTCCAAGTGGGTGCAAATGACCAAAACTTGGGTTTGGGCTAGATTATCCATGTCAATTAGCCCAAATAAATGTTGCATTTGGTGTAGATCATCATAAGTGACAACTTTGATGAAGAATGGAAGTGGTTTTGAGCTCAATTGAAGGGTCAATTTGAGGGAATTTTGACTTTTAGTCAATTTGGTCATGTTGGACTAGGCTTGGGTCTAGCTTGGGTTAGCCTTGGGCTAAGTCCAAATTAAATGTTGAAAATGATCAATAGGGACCCTATGAAGAGTCTTCAACATAAATTGGATGCCAATTTGGGGATTAAGGCAATCAATTGGGTGAAATTTGGGGACTTAGCCAATTTAGGACTAAATTTGGGAATTTTGGATTTAGGCCAAAATTCAATGGATTTGAGGCTTCACCAAGTCCAATTGATGGTTTATTTTGATGTATAAGAATGTGATAAAAATTTTGTCAATTTTAATTAGCTAATTGACTAGGCTATGGGTTTAATTTGGTGAGATTAGGTCATATGGTCAAAATTGGGGTTTTGACCTAAATCAAAATTGGGCTCAAATAATGGGCCAATTAAGCCTGGATTTGGTCTAGATTAGTCATATCAAGAGTTAATTTGAGTTTAGGATTGAAATTGGGGCCAATTTAGATCAAATTGATGGACATTTGGGTTGAATTTCGGGAAATTTGTGCCCTTAAAGGCAACTTTGGGGGTTTTAGTTAAAGGTGGTCAAATTGGCCAAATTTGGTCATGTGGTAGTTGAGAAAAATGACATTGGGAATATTTGGGATTTATTGAGTTTTTTTGAAAATTTTTGGAGTTTTTGGAATTTTGGGCTATGGAGGGGTATTTTGGTAATTTAGGAGTGTTTAGGTATTTTTGGGATTTTGAGCTATGGAGGGGTATTTTGGTAATTTGGGGGTGTTCTAGGGGTAAATGGCCAAGATGGGTATTTTGGTAGAGTTGAGGTACCAACCATCACCAACAAGCCATGGACCAATAGAAACCCCATTTTGTGTCCTCTACATAGTGGTCTTAGTCAAACCATAAACCCTAGGGCTAGTAGGTTTAGGGGATTATCTACATGAGTATCCCAAAAAGACCAAGAGACCTAAGCTAGAAAATTGAGTTTAGGGTTGTGAGTGAATGTGAGTGTAGATGAGTGTAGTGAGTGCCTTAGCTCCGGACCAACACCCAGGGTCAATCCTAAGGTCCAGCAGTCCTAAGGGTGACTCATCTTGAGTTTTCCTTATAGTGAACCCACCTGCAAAGTGCTAGAGGTTAGGATTTCTAATGTGAAACTTCAAGTTGAGTAAAGAAGATGGTAGAATTTCTAATGGTGAGGGTTCCATGTATAGTTTTCTAAGAATAGTCAATAGGAAAGTCGCATGGCTAGACCTTAGGCTACTAAAGAGGAAAAACTAAACCTCAACCAAAAGTGAGGTCAACAAGGGTCAATACCTAAATTTTGATACCCTCCTTTCGAGGTCGGTACCTAAATTCTGATTCTCTTTCTAAAATTGTTACCTAAATTTCAATTCTCATCTCGAGGTCAGTACCAGAATTCTGATTCCCTCCATTTGAGGTAGGTACCTAAATTTTGATTCTATTTCTAAGATTGATACCTAAATTTCAATTCCCATCTTTGGGTCAGCACCTATATTCTGATTCTTTTTCTGGGATTGATATCTAAATTTTAATTCCCATCTCGGACTCAATACCTAATTTCTGATTCCCTCCTTTCAAGTTCAGTACCTAAATTCTGATTCTCTTTCTGGGATTGATACCTAAATTGCAATTACCATCTCGGGGTCAGTACCTAAATTCTTATTCCCTTTTTTCGAGATCGGTTCCTAAATTTTGATTCTCTTTCTGGGATTGATACCTAGATTTCAATTCTCATCTCAGGGTCAGTACCTAAGTTCTAATTCCCTCCTTTTGAGGTTGATACCTAAATTCTGATTCTCTTTCTGGGATTGATACCTAAATTTCAATTCCCATCTCGGGGTCAGTACCTAACCTAAATTCTGATTTCCTTCTTTTGAGGTAGGTACCTAAATTTTGATTCTCTTTCTGGGAATGATACCTAAATTTTAATTCCCATATCAAGGTCAGTACCAAAATTCTGATTCCCTTCTTTCAAGGTTGGTACCTAACTTCTGATTCTCTTTCTGGGATTGATACCTAAATTTCAATTCCCATCTCAGGATCAGTACCTAAATTCTGATTCCCTTCTTTTGAGGCCGGTACCTAATATCTAATTCTCTTTCTGGGATTGATATCTAAATTTTAATTCCCATCTCGGGGCCAGTACCTAAATTCTAATTTCCTCCTTTTAAGTTCGTTACCTAAATTTTGATTCTCTTTCTGGGATTGATACTTAAATTTTAATTCCTATCTCGAGGTCAATGCCTAAATACATATTCCCTCTTTCAAGGTCGGTACCTAAATTTTGATTCTCTTTTTGGGATTGATACCTAAGTTTTAATTCCCATCTCAGGGTAAGTACCTAAATTTTGATTCCCTTCTTTCGAGTCCAATACCTAAATTTTGATTCTCTTTGTAGGATTGATACTTAAATTTCAAATCCCATCTCGGTTCAGTACCTAAATTTTGATTCCCTCCTTTTGAGGTCCTTACCTACATTCCGATTCTTTTTCTAGTATTGATACCTAAATTTCAATTTCCATCTTGGGGCCAGTATCTAATTTTTTTTTCCCACCTTTTGAGGTTGGTACCTAAATTTTTATTCTTTTTCTGAGGTTGATAACTATATTTCAATTCTCTTCTCGAGGTCAGTACCTAAATGCTGATTCCCTCCTTCTAGGGTAGGCTTAGACGCCTAATTCCCATTTCCACTTTCGAGGTTAGTACTTAAATTTTGATTCCCATTTCCATTTCAGGGTAAGGCTTAGACGTCCCATTCCAATCCTCACTTTAGGGATAGGCTTTGATGCTCTATTCCCCTTTCTACGCCTGTGTTCTCCACTTGATCTGGTTTCCTCACGCATAATTTCATCTCCTTGAAATTTTAAATTGAAATCCACACTTTCTTTGATATATTCAATTTGAATCAAGTCGTCACTAGGACAGGCAGTCTGCCCGAAGATTGCCCATGAAATCTCTCTTCTTTTCCCCAGCGAGAGTATCTGATACTCCACAACGGAAACAACTATCACTCAGTTCTACACTTTGTTTTAGATCTATTGACTTAGAAGCCTGTGTTGGTTTTGTTGATCTCATTGGTCAACGCCAATATATTGGGTGTGTTTGTCCGACACACCACACCTATTGGGGGTCCATTTGTTGACGTCACTTTTGGTTGAGGTCTAGTTTCCTCCTTAGTAGCCTAAGGTCTAGCCATAGGAATTTCCTGTTGACTATTCCTAGAGGATTAGAAAAGGAACCCTCACCATTAGAAACTCCAAACTCTTCTCTGCTCAACTTGAAGTTCCACATATTGGTCCTAACCTCTACGACTTAGTAAGTGGGGTCAATATGGGGGGCTCAAGGGCATCCCCATAGGACTGCTTCGCTTTAGTGTTAATCCTGGGTGTTGGTCTGGAGCTAGCTCACTCACTTACACTCACTTACACTTAATTCCGCTCACATCCCACTCACAACCCTAAACCCAAATTTGTTGACTTTGATCCCTTGATCTTTTGGGAGACTCATGTAGATGATCCCCTAGACCCACTATCCTTAGGCTAAGGTCTAGCCCAAATCAGTACATGAAGGACCCAAAGTAGAGGATTCCACGGTGGTTGGCACCTCATTTTCACCAAAATACCAAACTTAGATTTTTTCCCCAAATCTACCAAATTACCAAAACACCCCCAAACCTCAAATTTGACCAAAATTTCCAATTCCACCCAAAATACCCAAAATTGTCCAAAAATCTTTTCAAACCAATTAAAACTACCCAAATTGGCCAAATTAAAACCCAATTGCACCCATCCAAGCTGGTCAATCTTAATTGGATTTGGTATTTTTCTGCCCTCCACCTAATAAATTAATTGAACCCAAATTGAAGCCTTGAGCTCTACCCTAAGCCCTTCTATTTTAAGCCACCTCCTCCATTGCTAAAAGAGAGCACTAATTTCCTTGGGGAAACTTTACCAGTTTGCTCTCACAAACTCTGCAAGACCTCCTCAGCTCAAGCCCACCATTTTCTTCCTCTGGATCCTATTGTGAGAGCCCAATTTTGAGCACAAAATTTATGTTTGAACCAGGACTAATTTCTTCACACCTCCACAGTGGACCAGACTCCATTTAACTGTGCCCACACCATCACCAAAGCAAAAAGAGTTGATCACCCAAAAAAGCCCCATCTTGAACAACCTCTAGCATAGATCTAGACAAACACATGAAATCAAGCTTGATCAAAATCATACATAAACAATTCACCAGGGCCTGAGACTTCATCTGGAGGCTCATTGGACTCAATCAAAGCTACCACAACCTTTTGATTGAGGCCTTCCCTCTCAGACAAAGGTATTGAACTTCAACCCTAAATCTAGCTTAAATCAATTCTCCATATGTATTTATTGTATTTAAAACCATAGAAGCCATATAAATATGCTCGTCTCGAGCAGATGAAGGTTTAGAAATAAATCCCATGCAAATTAGTTGAGTCTAGACGAAGATCATAAGGTTTTAGTGTGAATGGTTCTTGAGTTAAGTCATTTAGGGACGATGACTGAGAGTCATCTGATCACGCGCTTATTCAACGAACGGATGATATCAAGCTGGACGAGTGGATGGAACGAAAAGGCAGGCTGACAAGGCAGCTACGTGGCTAGCGGCGTCAAATGACGGAGCGCCGCGAGGTTGAGGTGGCGCCGTGTGGATAAGTAGATAAATAGGGGAATTTTTTATTTAATTTAATGCCTGATCTTTGAAAAATCATAAATTTCTCTAGAAAATCATAAAAAAATAAAAAAAATCCCTTGCTAAGTGAATAAAGGAGAATAATATGAGATAAAAATAAAAATTATTTGTTGACTCTCTGATTTTTAATGAATTAAATACTCTCTGGAGTATTTTAATTCATTATAATCAAGCATTATTCACCATGGCTTGAAATTTTTAGAGTTTATTCCTTATGATAAAGGGGATATTATCTGATTTTTCCAAGGTCAGAGAGCATCTCTGTGCTTCTAACCCTAATTTTCAAGCTAGGATGACTATTTTGGCTTATTTTAATTTTATAAATTAAAATATCATTTGAAAAATTATGAAAATAATTTTAGTAGCTTTCTTATGGGTAGAGAAGTTTAGGAAAAAATACATGATGGTTTGAATCACTCTGTACATTTTTATTATTAATTAAATGCATATATTTTTTTGTTAATCAATATAAATTAAATATTAATAAAAAATTGACAAAATCAATGCCGCACTATGTAAAAAACTTATGTTCACCCACTGTAAAAGTCTAAAAATTATTTGGCTGTTTGAGTATTAAAGTTGATTTTCTAGGAAACCTTATTTTTTGTACAAAAATAATTATATTAAATTAAATACACTTGGAAAAATTATGAAAAGTGGTTTTCTTAGTTCCTTGAGAGTAGGAGCACTTATAAAAAATAAAAGTTTTTTTTGATAAAATACTTGATTTTTGAGCTATGTTTCAAATTAAAAATAATTAAAAATAGTTAAAAATTCCAAAAAATATCAAAATATTTCAAAATATATCTAATTGTTTCCCGATCACTTAGAACTCATTAAGATATTTTTCCTAATTTCTTTAAGTTTAAAATAAATATTTAAAGGCTTAAAAATGATTTTTTCTTATTTTCCCAAAAAAATAATTATAATAAATAAGTGAAAAATTTTAAAAATACCAAATTTGTTTCTCTCTGTTTTTTGAACTTAGAGAAGTTTAACAAAATATAAAAATATTTTTTGTTAAAATATTATTTTCCATTTAATTAAATCATTCAAATTTGTTTATAATTAAATAATAATAATAAAATTTAATTCAAAGAAATCATGGAACTTTGTTTAAGTATTTCTCTGATCCAAGGGACCTCTAATGATTTTCTCATGAATAAAACTTTATTTTGGATAATTAAATAAATGAATTTTAGAAAATATTATTTTCTGGATTTAAAAAATTATTAAATTAAATTAAATATTGAAAAACCACATTTTTTTCTTCTGATGTTTTATTTACCCCATAGGTAGAACACTTTAATTCTCAAAGTCATTTGAATTTTGATTAATGAGTTATGAGGTGAAGAGCCCCAAGGGCTAAGGGGTAACTTTAGATTTTTGGTTCCTTAATCAAAATTTAGGATTAATTAAAGGGAAAATGGGTAATCTTGATCCTATTAAATATGTTTGGATGATTGAAATACAATGAGATTAAACGGTAGAAACTCACTTGCCACCTTGCCCATAATAAGAACAAAATTATAATTTCCTTGATTATCATGACTTGGAAGTCAATCAAAATTAAATGATCCTCATGTGATGGGTTTGAGTTAGGAAAATAATATTCCATTAATTTTAAGCCCAAAATTGATGATGATGTGATTTTTCAATAAGAATATATGTCACTTAAATCAAAATTTTAACCACCACCAATTTCCCCTATTATGACTATTAAGGGCATTGGTAGTGGCCTAGGCTCGATGTCTAAGCTCAATTGATTGGATTTAGAAGATAATATGAGTGGTGATTAACATTTTTAAATTTTAACTTTGGAAACTAAAACCTTTACTTACCTAAATTTGCCTTAGGGGCACGTACCCACATAACTCTTAAATGGAATATCGATTGATTGAGTGTCCTAGTCTTGGGATAATTAAAACATCAAGTTTCCCTGAGAAATGGGATAACCTTAGCTTAACCACAGATGATTAATGGAACGATATGATAAGTTCAGAATGAACTCAAAATATTTCAAGAGAGCTACAAAGTGGTTCAGAGTCATGCACCAAGAACTTTGAAATCACTTGAATATTTTGAAGGGCAAATCAAACCTGTTATATCTTGTTCTACAATCACCCACTAAGAACTTCAGAGGCTTAATAGAGTCATACTTTGGGGTTTGGTAGCTACACCTTCATCTACTCCTACAATTTAAATTCTTTACAAGATTATATGTATGTTGCCAAAGCTAACCTTTCAGGTGGAGGAACGAGAAGAGTTGACAAGTACACTTTTAAATTATTGCATTTACATTTCCATACTTATTATCTTGAACTTGCATGTTAAACAATAATGTCACCCTGCATGTAAAAGCCAAAACTGTTAGGATAACTGTAAAATTAAAACTAAAATTTAAAAATTAAATAAGATAAAATTCACCACCACAAAATTTAAAATATAATACAACTTAAAATTTAATCACAAATAAAACACCAAAATAAAATTTGTAACTAAACTAAGACGTCTCTATCAGATTATTGAGAATTCGATAGAATGGAACTCATGTCACCCTTGGATATAATGGATCTTGCATGTTAAACAATGAAGTCACCCTTGAAACTACGTTTGCTAACAAGATTTCCCACAGTTTAAATGAAAGAATGGAACTCATTAAGTTGGGTTTAATAAATTCATTTAAACTAAGTGAATTCGAAAGAAAATAGTGGTGCCGGAACGAGGGAACCGTAGGATCCTAACCGGTGTCTCTCTAATCAAGTTTAATATTCCCTATAATATTTAAATAACCATGACCTTAGAAAACGTTTGATTTGACATCAGGACTTGACACATTAGAAAACTTAAACTCACCATGACAAGGAGCTTGGAGTTAGCATTATGGGTAGCACAACCATCTTCAATAAAAAAACATGTCTACATCAACTAAACCATCCTTTAGAATTAAACAACAAACCATAGGACTTCGAGGTTGTCCTCGCAGTGCGACATAAATCCTCAACTTATCTTTAGGCTTTTGTATAGCTTTGCTACACAATATAAGCCATAGATCGCTTTAGGATTCCGAGGTTGTTGTTCATCACGACTTAAATCCTCACATCTTCTAGGCTATTTGTGTGATTGTCTCACATCAATGTAAGCCCTATGTAAAAAAATTGATAGGATGAAACATTTAAATATTTCTCCTTTAAATTGAAGCCAAACCATAGGGTAGAATGGGAAGTCATCGATATTCTCCTTAGGATATGTGACATCCCCTAGTTTCTTCTTCCTTTGGATTCCACAATAAAAGTTTCAAATTTGAGACATTCCCCTTTCACACCTCTTTGTTCGATCTCATTGAAAAGTCCTATTCCTTTGACCTCTTTGAAGATAATATCCCCTGATTTTTATTGAGAATTTTATTAGGCGACTTCAGTTGTCTAAGATGTAATTAACTATAAGGGCTTGACTTTATAGAAAACTTTCAAGAACCTAGCTTAATATAAACCCTATATAATTCTTTGTATTAAATAGGGGAACTTTTTGGCTTATAATAAAAGGGTTTCATAGACCAAATGAATGTCATATATTTCTTAATTTATTTGATCAAGCCTCACCCTCAAGTCTTATGTTCATCTTTCGAGATAAATGCATACCGTGAGGTGTAGTGCTCTTTCATTAAGATTATGAAAGATATGAGATTAGTTTGATTTCATATTTTTCTAAAAACCACATATATATGTAAATTAAATGCCTTTTTGAAGCGAGCAACGGGACTTCCATTCTGGCGGCCGACAACTTCCAACTGGCAACTCCTTAACTAAATAGTACCGATAGGCTTATGATTTAAATTTCTTTGTGGTTGATTATCAGCTAGAAAACTGATGGAGTATTGATATTTTGCTTAATACTGTTAAGAGGATTGATGCTCACTTTATTGCAAAAAAACCCATCGATAGGGGTAAAGCTAATGGCCTAAGAATTAAAGGTGTTTTGTGAGATTCTATCTCTAAAACTATGCAAACTCTTTTTAGAATTTTTAAGGTGTTACTATGAAATGAGCTTGGAATTCATGGGGTAAGCCTTCAAAAAATATGGAGAATCATTCATTCTATTATTCTACAGATCATAGTTTCAAGTTGAAGGGTTTTAGTATCCCTTCATTTTGTTTACTGTCTATTTGGAATTGTGCTTATGCTTTCTCTAATAGAGTTTTTTATATAAAATTGATCGATAGTTGTTATGATATTATGGATGACTGGAAAAAATTGGGAGCTGCATTCCTTGAAAATATTACTACTCTTGGTTTTTAGTTTATTTGGTTGACTAGATAGAAATAACTTGACGCATAATGATACTATACCTAATAGCTCCATCACCTATATGATGATTTTCAACTTTAGTTATAAAAGTCTAAAATATGGGATATGTAAGAAAAAAAATTAACAGAAATTAGTTAGAGGTTTATTTGAAATTCGAGTTACCTGTGCCTAAAAAGCTGAACCTGATTTTAAGTTGGTCTTTTGGTGTAAACCTATCATCATTTATTAAAATTAATATTGATGGGAGCTGGGAAATTATTGTGGCTAGTGTTGGAAGTGTTCGTAGAGATTGTTTTATAAAGTGTCTAGTTTGGTTTGTGACGTCTTCTTTTCTTATTTCTCTAACGTTAGCTGAAGCTGATGCGTTTGTTTGTGCTCCTATTCTGTTTAAACATTGTGGTTGGAAGGAGGTTCATTTGGAGATGGATTCTTTGTTGATGTGGAACTTTTTTTCCTGCAAATTATTTGGTGCTACACTTTACATGAAATTATTTGGGCTTATTGGTGGCTTCTTTGTTCAGATGAAGATAATTTTTTGTTTAATTGAGGCAATTCAAATTATTTGGTGCTATACTTTGCATGAAGGTAATAAGCCAGCAAAGTTGGGTTCTTCATCTCAATCTACTTTTTTTTTAATACTTTAAATTTTGAGTTGAAAACTCTTGTACTTAATGACTTGTTACTTTTTTGGGTTAGTTCATTGTTTGGGTTTGTTGGTGGGGTGAGTTGTATTTTTCTTTTTTGAAGAGGGGTATCCATAGGTTTTTTTTTGTGAGTTGTATGTGGTGTGTAATTGGAACCTCTTGCATGCTTTTGTATTTCTAATCTTTTTTAGTAATAAAATTCCCTACGAGGGTTTTCTAAAAAAATACTGAGTAACTAGTATTCATGAACAGGATATTTTATCCATTCTAACTTCATAAGTAACATCTTTTTCTAAGAAAATTAGACAACTTAGCTTGAATTCAAGACCTAGATCATGAATAATTGAATAAAATGCATATGAACAACTAGTTAATCCTAATGTTATGTTTGTAGAGTATATGAATGTTCAACTAACATAGCCAATGAACCTTATTATATTACCTACAAAACACTCAAATTTTAACTATAATAATAATAACTAAAATCTAGAAAATAAACAGTGAGGTTGCGATTAACAAAACTCCATAAGAAAATGTATTAATCAAGAAAATAATTTTGCCAACTGAAGACCAACTTACCCAACTAAATTCACTTTTAATCCTTAGATTAAAGAATACAAATTATCATTAGAAGAAGTGGTGTTATAAATGGTAAATTGGTAGCAAAGCCAAGTTGTTGCAAAAAGGAACAGTAAAAAATAATTGGGGTAATTAGCAAATTCATTAAGTAGTAGACTCTGAGAGACATTACCACGTAACAATGAAGCAAATTCAAAAGAGAATGGAAAGAAGAAATGTAATGCAATAATACTTAGAGTTAGAAAGCAATTGAAGAAGACAGTTATGAAGAAGTGTAGCATAAAGAATTTGAGCCTAAGAGACTTAGAGATGAACCTTCACCAAACATAGAAAAAAATATTCCACCTCTTAGAAAAGAACTCAAGAGACAACCACCTCCTTTCTCCCAGAGATTTCAGAAATATATGTTGGACCAACAGTTCTCAAAAATGTAAAAAAAGTTAAAAATTGGTATCCCATTTGTATAAGCTTTAGAAAAAAATGTCTAGTTATGTTATGCTCATGAAATTTCTCCTCAATAAGAAAGAAAAACTAGGTGATAATGAGAATTTGGCCTTAACTGAAGAGTGTGGTGTTGTCCTGCAAGGATAACATTCATAAAAACTTAATAATCTAGATAGTTTCATGATATCTTAGACTACAAGAGGTAAGTTTTTTAGAGAAGTTTTGTGTGAGATAAAATTAATCTCTTGTCTTTTTATATATTTAGAAGACTTAGACTATGAGAAATTCAACCTACCACTGTTGCTCTTCCGTTATTTGTTTAATCTTTGACTTATCATAGGGAGATTATAGAAGATGTCTATCTTAAGGTGGATAATTTTTTTTCTTATTGATTTCAATATTTTAGAAATAGTTTGATAGAAAAACGCCTATCATTTTTGGTAGGCCTTTCTTAGCCTTCAGAAAGGTAATACTTGATGTTCAAAAGGAGGAACTTGCCATTAGAGTGAATGAATATAAATGATTTATAGTAGATTTGGTGGATTGGTATGTTAGAAGTAAATTTAATTAGATTTTGTATAGGGACTTAATAGATCAAAGCTTAGTTTAGGTATATTTTAAAAATTTTAAGGAAAAATCATCTCTATTACGTAATCAATAGAGTGACTAAAAATATATTTGAATCTTTATAATCCTCAATAAATCCTAGCACCTTATTACTTTTTATATTTGAGGCACCTTAGTTAGAACTTAAGGTTCTCCCTATGAACTTGAAGTATGCCTTATAGATGAATCTTCAGTTCTACCCAAAATTATTTCTTCTGATTTGAGTGATGGACAAGAAATAAGGTTGATAAGAATTTAAAGGAGCTTTAAGAATGTCTTTGGATTGAACAGAGTGGATAGTGAAAGAAAAAGCCCTTTTTTATGTTTGCATAATATTTTGATGAAAGATAATAATGAACCAAAGGCACTTCCCCAAAAAAGCTTAACCATATAATTAAAGAAGTAGTGAAGAGGGAAAGTTTGAAACGAGATGAACTAATTCCTTGAGCATTAAAGATAAAAGGAGTGATTGTACTAGAAAATGATTGGAATGAATGTATACTGTTAGGATTATCACTAGATAGATAAATTGTATAGACTATAAAAATTGAACAAAGTGACTAGGAAGGACCATTTTCACTTACTTTTTTTTTTGGATTAGATTCTTCAAATATTGGTAGGAAACTTGTATTTTTACTTCATATTTGGATATTATGTATATAACCAAATTCATATAACACCAAATGACCAAGATAAGAAAACTTTCACTAGTCCTTATGACACTTTTTCTTTTAGGAGGATTCCTTTTGGATTATGCAATGCTAATATTATTTTTCAAGGATGCATGGTGTATAATTATTATATAGGATTGTGAGGTGTATTGAAGTATTCATGGATAATATTTATGGTGTGTAATTATTCTATATGATTGTGAGGCATATTGAAGTATTCATGGATAATTTTTCTATAGTTGGAATTTTTGACTCATTTTTTGAACATCTAGCAAGTGTTTTGCAAGGATAAGATGAGACTAGTTTAGTATTAAATTAAAAAAAAATTAATTCATGATTAAAAAAATGATTGTTTTAGGGCATAACTTTTCTTAAAAGGGATGGATGTAGATCAAGCTAAGATCCATGTTATAGAAAAACTACAACCACCAACTTCTATAAAAGGGATTAAGAGTTTCTTAGACCTTGCCAAATTTTATCATAGAAATATTGAGGACTTCTCTAAAGTTTCTCAACCTATTTTTTATTTATTGAAGAAGAATGTGCTCTTTGATTTTGATGATGATTTTAATACATCTTTTAAACTCTTAAGAAAAAAATTAATCATAGCACCAATCATTCACCTGACTAGGAATATCCCTTTAATTTTATGTGTGATGGAAGTGATAATGCCTTAGGAGATGTATTAGGCTAGAGATAAGAATAGATTTTTCATTTGATATACCATGCTAGTAGAATTCATAATGATGCAGAAGTTAACTACACAACTAAGAAAGAGTTACTAGCAATAGTTTTAAGATTTGACAAACTAGATCCTATCCAATTGGTACTAAGGTAATAATTTATATCAATCTCTCCACTATCAAATATCTTGTGATGTAGAAGGATGTCAAACCAAATTTGATGAGATGGATACTTTTGTTACAAGGTTTTGATATTAAAATTTTTGATAAAATGGGAATAGTTTTCTCTTTTCTTTGGGTATCATAAAAAATGTTAAGAGCTTGCTACTATGGACATTGACTTGTGTGATTTCTCCTAGTTACACATCCAAATAAACTTTTATATATTCGTGGGTGCACCCAAGACAACTTTTATCAAACCATCACAATATGATATGTTACACTTTATAGTTTGAGGGACACATTGATTATTGAAGATTGGAACATTAGTATTAAAAGTTGAGTTATCAGTTGCATTAGGTTTAGTGGAATCTTTAAGATTTGATTGAGAATTATTTACATTAAAGGTTCGTTTATAGAATCCATTTTGGACATTTTAATCTGAAGTACCATATAGCTTTGGTTACTTAGCGTGGTGATAATAGTCATGTAGTGATGTGATGCTGTGAGAGCAAAGTGAGGCGCTATGACACTCAAGGTTGGTGCAGCGGTGCTTCTTGTCAAAATCACATAAATTAAAATTTTTATAAGTTTTCCTAAATTAGATTGAAAAAAACAATAAAGTAAGCAATCACACATATAATAAAAAAGTAAAAAAACATGCAATCAAACTACAAAGTAATGCTCAGGTTACCTCCCATCTAGCACTTAGATTAATTTCCTCAGCCTAACAATTACAGATTTTCCTTGTGATTTAATTAGGACCTTTACAATCCACTTCTTGATAAGTGTTCAATCATTGCACATTGACCTTAAAAATATGAGTAGTCTTTCTATTCTTCATATTAATAGGTCCAAAGGGGTATAGTTTCACTAAAATAAATATACTAGATCATCTGAAATTTAGCTACACTAGAAATAATTTCAATTGTGAATTAAAGAAAAATACCTCCTATCTAAGATCAAATTAATATAACAAGATTGAACTTTTTAAAGTATAAGATTTGAGAAACTCTTAAGTTTAAGGATATAATATAGCAAGTATAATTATTCTTAGTNTAAAGTATAAGATTTGAGAAACTCTTAAGTTTAAGGATATAATATAGCAAGTATAATTATTCTTAGTAAAAAAGTTTTAAGCGGAGAAGATAGAATGCCTAAACTCAAGCTTATCCTCCCTTTTTTAACTTTATTTTTCATTTTCTTTTTCTTTTTTTTAGGGGAAGATTACTATATCTGGATAGACCTTTAATAGTTTTGAATTCCACTCCTCCATTCCTAAAGAAACTTTTTGATATATATCTCTTACTTAAAAACATAATAGTAGTTTTGAAAATTATTTTTAATAAAAGAAATTGAAGTATTGAAAATAAAAGTCTAACCCTTCTAAATTTAAAAAAAAATACAATTTCACTTACTAAAGATAGTTACATAATATTTATCATTTCTACACGAAAGATTTTTAACATTAAGTTTTTTTTCATTACTATAGGTTTCAACTAAATTTGCTTACTCATTTCTATATTCAAAATTTTACTTCTCTAATATAACTTCATTTACATAATCATGTTTTTCAAATCAAAATAAAATTTATTTGTAGCACATTTGAGAACAAATAAACTTCAAGTTTTTGAAATTATTTTTCATCCCCCTAAACTTAAATTTTTAATAAGATAAAACATTTTAGCATTGTATTTATATATAGGCAGGAATAAAAACTAAAAGTAAAATACTTACAGTAAACTTTATATTCTAAATATACAATTACAAGAATTAAAAATTGGAGTAAAAATTAATTGATCAAATTTTAATTTAACTTTAACATTTAGAGATTCATTAGACTTCTATACAGTGGAGGATAACATAAAATCAAATAAACNTGATCAAATTTTAATTTAACTTTAACATATAGAGATTCATTAGACTTCTATGCAGTGGAGGATAACATAAAATCAAATAAATACTCTAACAGAAATTTAAACTGCAACATAATGTAGTAAATTGAAAATTTTAAACATGCAGTTTTTAATTGAAAGTTAGCAATATTCTAAACCTTCCTAAAATTCAGGATTAAGTTCAACACAAAGTAACAAATTACACTAGACAACACAATTATCACAATCACTACCACAAAAACAAAATATAACTACTCACAACAACATAAATACATCACAATAGTGTTTAACAGAACAAAACACAAACTTTAGTAGCAATTTCAACAAATACAATACAAAATGAATTAACTTTACAATATAACTATACCATATAAAGTTTAAAAAAAAAAAAAAAACTAAATTTAATCTTCCTCCTCCTCATCATCATCATTATCATTGTTGTCCTTAAAGGTAGTAGGCTCATATGATGGATATTATGGATTTGAAAAACTACACTTTGGTCACCCTTCATAAGGTTTTCCAGAGATGAGTGAAATTTCTCATCATAATCACCATGTCTTCTCATATAACCATCTATATGTTCTATAAAATTCTCTAAATTTAATACTTTGTATGCAATATAATTGATGTTATCTAACATCCTTTGCAATATATGTGACTGAGAGTCACAACTAGAAGCCTAACCTTATGATGTGGATGCACGTGAGGTAGAAGCATGAGCAGTAGAGGAACCTGAACTT
>JXCR01074770.1:0-28759 GCA_002079205.1 Phalaenopsis hybrid cultivar | reverse complement strand
TTTAATTTTAAAATATTATATAAAATAAAATGAATACTAAAATATTAAACATATAAGCTTGTAAATATTATATAATATATAGCTAGTTAACATGAAAAATAAAACCTCAGCATTCCATTTACACAACCAAGCAACCCATGAGTATTCAAAATACACTTTTTTTTACTTTATTCCGCACGCATCTAACCAAACAGAAAAAATAATTTCCTTGTATTTACTTTACAAATAACCAAACAGTTTCAAAATACTCAAGAGTACACTATAATCAGAGTACCCTACAAACTTTTTTTTTACGTTGCATTTTATTTTTTGTTTTATATGAATTTAAAATAATTTAAAATATAGCTTCATATATCTGTTGTTTCTCTCTCATTTGTGATACCATTTCAAATTTTCAAAATGCAAGACATGCATTAAATACTTGTTTTAAACTATTTAATAAATTAATTATTCATTTAATAAAACATTAATTTAATGCATACAAGAAAATAATCACTCATAATTGTCTTAAAAGAGCTCTTAAATACTTATCTTTTCACTGTACTTCTCCTAGCACATTGATCTCTCTATCCTACTTCAATTCAGTTGTTTGATAAATTAAAATTACTAAAATCAATTCATGAAAAATGTTGATATGAAATTATTCTCTTTTATTTAAACTAATTTATTTAATTAACACATATAACATATGTAATTAAATAACATAATTAATTAAAATATCATAGTAAAACTCACTTACCTATTTACTCAGATCAATCTCTCTCAACCTTGACACATCACCAACTTCTCCTTTCAAGTCGAAAATCTCTATATTAAGGTCCTGATTCAATTTGACATTGCATTAAACACACACACACACACACACATATATTATTAATTTATTTGATGAACTTTCAGTTAAACCTTTATTTGACACACCTTGCCTGGTCAGTTTCCCTTTCCGCAAGCTCAAAGCTCCTCCTTCCCATAGAATGAGAGCTTCTTCCACTTTTGCTTTTGGTCGTTGCTCGACCTAGAACAACGTTGTGATTCTCTTCTTCTCTTGATCTCCTTCCTCTTCTTCTTCGCACGGCTTGAAAACATTAACCTCATGCCGATAGTGCGAGAGCCCAACTTCCCTTCTCCTTCGGTTGCTGCACAACCCAATAGAGTGCGCACGATGCCATTCCTTTTCTTATTTTTTCATAGCTAAAGTCATGTGGCTCTAACCAATGCAATGCACTCGTCTCGTCTCCTCTTCCTTTGCAAACATAGTTTAGTTCTGCCTTTGGTTGTGGCTTCCTCTGCACGTGAAGGACGCACGACTACTTCCCTTCTCCTTTGACGTCTTTCACTTACAGATAAGTTGCTCGACCCAATAGAGTGCGCACGATGCCATTCTTTTTATTATTTTATCCTAGCTTAAGTCGTGTGGCTCTACCCAATGCTATACGTGCGTCTCGTCCTCCTCTTCCTTTGCACACATAGTTTATTTTTGCCTTCGATTGTGGCTTCCTCTGCGCGTGAAGGACGCACGACTACTTCCCTTCCCCTTTGACTTCTTTTGCTCACAGATAAGTCGCTCGACCCATCCTACGTTATTCTTCTTCTCCTTCGACTTCCTTCCTCAGCTAGGGCGCTACAGAGGTTCCCTCTCTCGATCTCTCTACTGTTCCTCTCGCTTGCTCGCCCGTTTCAATTGAAGGGAAGTGTGCAAGATCGTGTGTTATAATTCCTGTGAGGAGGTGCAACTCCTCTTACCGCCCTTTAAATTTATTTATTTATTTATTATTAATATTAATATTATTATTTGTTTAGTTAAAACTAGAAGGAATTACAGAAGCTATTTACTGCCAATGTATTAAAGTGAGAGACAATGGAAATGCTACTATGTTACAAACTTTTGTATAAGAAGAAAGGGTTTATGAATTTCTAGTCGACTGTAATTCTGGATATGACTAAATGTATACAAATGTTTGGAAACCTTCGAACTCTAAATTTTTTTAGTAGAAGTGAACGAAAGGGCATGATTTTTGGTAGAAACAGTTTTGCAATGATTAGTGCCTCTTCATTAAATACCAATTATATCGAGTCATAAAAGCTGAAGCAGTTTACCAAAATTTACTAATCGAGAAAGTATATTTTGTAAATATTGCACAGAGGTAGGACATACTAAGACACCGTTGGAAATTATAAAGAAAGCCTCCATATAACAAACATAAGCCTTCATATAAGAACCAATCAAATCATCATCAAGAGAAACCACTTCTATGGAGAAGAAAAATTTGTTGTAGAAATGAAAGGATTTTGACAAAAAAGAATTAAAAGGCTACCTTCTTGATAACATTTCAACAAATCAGTACATACATGTTTTATAGCTTAAGAAGGTAAGTGCTCTAATTCATACTTCTCAAGTGTATTTTAAAATAGTTCCAATAAATCTGGATAATAGAGGAGCAGCATACATGATAAACTTTTTTGAGTAAATTTTACTCGTATATACATCATGTTCTGAATATCAAACAGTAAATAGTTTATGGAAATGTGGCTATTATTGCTAAAAGAGATGTTTTAAATTTNTTACAAATTAACTTAGCAATCAAATAATATAGTAATCAAACCATCCGAGCCCAGCAATACTATCATTTGGAAACCATTAATCGCAGCACACAGAACATAAGAAATAACTCTACCTGAGGAATACTTCCGGACGCAGCTAATGATCCAAGCTGATCACCATCATTCTTAGATTCCATCAACATTTCTTGGTTGAATGAGAAATCCATTTAATGTGGTCTCGGCACGGAATAAGAACTCTGCCCTACTCGTCGAATACTAACAGACGAGCTCTGCCCTACTCGTCGACTACTAACAGACGAGAAAATAAAAAAAATCTACATCCATAAGACACTAATAATATTTGGCGGGGATCGAAAATGTCCAAATGCTAGATTTGGCGGGATTCCATAAGCACAAATATACGTTTTTTTCCGGTTATTGGGCGGAGTTCGGGTCGGGTCTCGCATTCTGCTCATTTCTCTTTGCTGAGGGCCCACCATTACACATGTTAATTTTCCATTGCCGCGTACAGAGAACATGAACCCAATAATTTTTTCAAGCACAGTGCACCTTGAGCTCGACTAGTTTCCTATCACCAACCGAGCCTTCCTCACTCTCCATCATTACAAAACCCTAAATCCATTCATTGCTGGAAAAATTCTTCTCGATACCATGGCTTCCTCCTCTCTTCGTTTCATGATCCGTTCCTCTCTCCACACTCCAAGGCCACCTAACCCAACGTCGAAAGCTTTGGACAAGGCGGCGACGGCAGTGCGTTCTCCCTTCCCTCCATCCACCCCCAAGGCCGCCTCCCGTTCTTCTGTTCGTCGAGTGGCAAGGTCTGAAATTGCGCTTTCATCTTGGTTCCTCCTGCAATCAACCCTGTTTTGGGGCTAAAAATGGGGTTTTTTAAAGGTCCCCTTTGGAACTGAGTCGCTGCAGCTACTCTCTGTTTCCATTGCACACGGCGGTGGCAGCAGCGCGGTTGACTTCACGGCTGAGCTTCGTTTCTCAGAGCTGTCGAGCTCTTTCTCAGGGTATCATCTCCTGCCGAGCCCATCCAGGACCCTAGCGGTAGTTTTCATCTGCTAGTGTTTCAATTAAAACAATTTATATTTCGATTTTCTTTTATTTAAATTGATGGTAGTAAACCTATTCATAAAAAAGGGTTCAGTTGACTTTTAAAAAGTTAGTAAAAGTGGTTTTTATGACATGAAGTTAAAGATTTGAGTTATATGAATTTTAAAGTTTTTGAGTGCTATGAATGCCTTGATTGATATTCGGATTTATTGATAAGTTAGTTTTTAGCACATTTATTGAATCATTTAATGCATTGGAGTGAGGTGATTTTCAGCTTGAGTGCTTTGCAAGTAGACTATAATTTGGAATGTAGAGTTTTTTTGGTAATGGTTAAGAAGAAATTGTGCTTCAAATTTAGGCAATTTAAGCTTGCACCTTAACATTTTTTTTTTCTTGGAAAAAAAATGCATGAAAGGTATGCTGAAGTTTGTGTGTTAATGTATTATGGAGCATCAACTTGTATTATAAGTAGATTGAAATAATCAAGAAATATACTATTATGATAGGAATATTTAGAGGAACAACTTGAAGTTCATATCTCTATTATTTTATTATTAGAGATGTTACAAATGATATTCAAAGTGAAGTAGTTTCATGGTGTATATTTTATGCAAATGACACATTCTTAGTTGGTGATTTACCTGCTAAAATAAGTCGAATGTTGGAGCTGTATAAATAAATATTAGCTTACCAACACGTGGGAGGGGATTTGGTTGGGGGGGGAGGTGTTGTTGTTGGTGTTGGTGGGGGTTGAATGTGTATATGATGACACCATTGAACTTTTTTTAAAATTTCTCTATTTAAGCCCAACGAATCATCAAATCACTCAATAAAAATAATATAAAAACAATTATATCAAACAAACACTCAATGTACTTGAGAACTTGCGATAAATTATGCGAACACAAGAGCTAGTAAGCTTTAAGATGAATGTGTCTTTAAAGAGAATTAGCACAAGCACGAGTCTTTTTAACTTACAAAGAAACAAACAAGTTTCTAAGGTGTATTTGTGAGTGAGAAAACTAATAATCTTGATCTTGAAGATCTGCTCAACCACAATAGCTATGATAATTAAGTCACAAAATACGAAAGCAACACAAACAGTGGAGATCTAATGATATGTGCATAATGTTTGACAATATGAAACCTAAAAGCACTAGTATAGAATATTTTATATATTAATGTAAGAACATGTGCAAGATTCACATCATAAATATTCATGCATTAAAATAATAAAATAAATGTGCAAAGATACAACCAATCAACCATAGAGCAAATGTGCCACAAATTATTTTTATTTGATTCGAATCCCAACTGACCTACATTCACACATGAGACTTTCCTTTGCTCTGGATCTTGTTAACCACTTCCTATTGTAAACCAACCCCCTTCTCTCCTTGAGCTAGTGGAGAAACACAACATACATGCTCTCCTTAACATGCAAATATCACCTAAAAATCTGTTCTTCACAGGATAGGCAGTCTAACTCTTCAACGTAAAAGAAAATACCAAGGTGGACTATTTCAACACTTTCACGGTGATTGAAGGCTTTCGTTAACAAATAATCATTATATATTCAATAATAAAATGGTTGCTAGATTTATGCAATGAAAGTCTGATCAAATTAGTACAAATATTAAGGGAATGAGTGAGATAACTTTAATATAACAAATATTTTTTTAACGAACAATTAATTTTTTCTCTAAAATTATCTTACAATTTAGCTCACAAAATAGGGTATAGTTATAAGTAAAATGTGATGACTAAAACACTGCCTAATGACTCTATAAATCTCAAATATTTTAAACGAGAAAACTAGCCATTTCACCAGAGTTATGGACGATCATATATACAATCCACCTTTTTTTGTATGATTAGGTTAAATTCATTTCAATTTTTTCATTTGATGGTATGTACAATTGGCAAATTGATGATTAATATTTGTGAAAACTTGCCAAAATCCGTTGGAAAATCAATTTGGCAACAAAAATCAATTCCCAAAAAGATTTAATAGGTATGTGCAATGATTACAAACTCTATAATCATATAGTACAATTGTATAATTATCTGTGAGATTAACAAATCATATGTATGATCTCAAATTATATGACCAATTAAACAATGAGCATAATTTAATATTTTGCACTGTGTAATTGTATTGAATGACTCAAAATGCGCACTAGTCTAATAAGGGGATGTTTGGTAGCAAGATTTTTGTAGGATTTAATAAGGAATTATTTTATATGCTCAAACTATTTTTAAAGTATCCTTGAATTTTACACTATCTATCATCCCATTTTACCTCTATTATTAGTTAAATCCACTATCTTGTAAATTCTATGTGGATTTGAATTTTACTCCCATTTCGGGATTTAACTTTGTAGCTCTCTCACTTCTTCCTATGTAATGCTATTTTACATCTTGTTCTCTTTTAAAGTGCCCACTCCTTCATACTTCTGCTTCAACACTACCCTTGCCTTCCTGTTCCCACCACTGATTATCTATACACGCTGCCACGCAAAGCTAGTTGTTGTCAACTTCTTTTATGAAGAGTTAAATGGAAACGATTAGGAACAAGAATCTCTACTAGGCAATGTTGATTACATAATCAAGTTATGTTTATAAGTGTCTCATGATATATTTTTTTCATTAAATTTCATAACATTCTAAATCTTAAATTATTAAAAAATAGCCAAATTATTTGTTTGGTTTTAATTAGGTTTAACACATTTAATGCCAAATATTTTACAAAGTTTAATGCCATCAGAGTTTACTAAATTCTGATTTACTATATTTACTAATTATCCACCATTAGCTACAACCCTCACACCACCAATTAAGGGTCTGTTTGGAGCAGCTGTAACTTATTGAATAATCTGCTGATAAGCTGATTAAAAATAATCTGTTGATAAGCTAGGTGCGGTGGCTATTACAAATTTTTTTTTTTTTGAAAAAGCCAGATTGTTGCCAATAATCTCCCACCGCACTTAGATAGGTGCAGTGTGAAAACACACTTTTTTGCGTTCTGAAAACGCATACCTGCCAAAACACAGTTTACTCAAACAGGCCAGGTGTGTTTTCAAAACGTCACCGCACCAAATAAGCTGCCCCAAACAGACCCTAAGTTTCCTTTTGGTTACTTAGTATTAAAATAAAAAAAATTACGGCTTGAAGCTGTCACGACACTACTTGATAGTTTGAAATTAACCAAAGTAAGATAAGTGGTTGGACGATATTAACTCTAAAACAACTATCCACAAAATTATAAAATCTTCCAATTTATAAAAGAACTACTAAAAATCTTACAGTTTCATATAAGGAAATTCAAATCATCAAAAAATAACAGAAATAATCTGTAAGTAAAATCTCAATCCACAAGACAAAGTATACCTATTCAAAAGAAATAGTACAAAAAGAAACTACAAACACATTATAAACTAGTACGTATTTACAACAGTCATTCTTTAAATCAAATCTCTTCTACCGGACATATCAACCTGAAGCTTTTCTTTTTCTGAAAGAAAATATTAATTACAACATTTTTGACTTAATGAACAATTATAATTTTAATATTCATTAAATTATTATGCTAATGTTTTACATGAATGACCAAAATAAAATGTAGTTAATTTTTTAATAAATGTTTAAACTTTCTTTTAAATTTATCCATTCCCGTTTCATTTTAAGTATTTACTGTTTTTCACCTCTTTGAGTCATAACATGATTACTGTCATTTCCGAAGGTATCCCCAAAAAATGTAGCCGAATGTACCCTAGAAAATGTTCCTGAAGTTACGCTCAAATTACACCCGAAGGTATACCTTCATTATTTCCTTTAACATGCACGGGTATATTGCCTTCTCTACTAGGGTCTTTTGGGGGTAATTTTGTATGACTTAGGGGCTGTTTGGTTTAGAATTTATTGGCGTACTATAAATTAATTATTTGAATTTAAAAAAAAATTAATGTTTGGTGTGCTGTAAAATAAATGTATCGTGACTTTAAAGGGTACTTAATGTTTACCCTAAAGCTAGTTTTACGTGTAAAGTATTTCCTTTCAAACCAAGTGAAAAATAAGTCCCGTGAAATCCCGAGAGAGATCCTTCCCGCACAACCACTTCAAACTTGCGTTAGTGGTTGTATATTCAAAGCTTTTTTATCCCCTCACCCATTAAAGTCGCAAGCAAAATGATTCTCTCCATGTTGATTCGAACAACAACAGCAGGCTTGCTAGGTCTGCCATTGTGACAGCGCGCCACTGGTCCTGGTTTCTCTTTTCTCGCCTCAGCTGGTAATCATTGCCGCCTTCTGTGGGGTGTTCCATTTATGACAGTTAGAGAACGTGCTTCGGCATTAGGCTCTTGTGCAAAGACGGGTTTTCTCTGACGTTGTAACCTCTCGCTCTCTCAATATGGTTATTGAAGCTTCTTCGAGGTATCATTTCCACATTGGTTTATATCTTTAGGGAAATGGATGAGATCTCTTTCGAAGTTTTTGTTCAAGTTATTCACTTTATAGATTAAAGTATGAATTTCTACAACGGAACTTTATGGATTAAAGTATGAATTTCTACAGCGGAATCTTTGCCGATTTTTGTTTGCTTGTAGAGGAATAAATACAATTTTTTAACATTTTTTATTTTTTTTAAGAAATGAGCCTGTTTAAATTTAATTTTTTCATACATGCTGTGTAACTATAGATCTTTTTAATTTTTTTAAAATGAAAATGATGTAGTAACTATTATTTTTATGCAAATCATATATAATATTATATAAATAAATTGTTTTTAAATTTAAATTTTTTTGGGAAAATAAATTTAATTTTAAAATATTATATAAAATAAAATGAATACTAAAATATTAAACATATAAGCTTGTAAATATTATATAATATATAGCTAGTTAACATGAAAAATAAAACCTCTACATTCCATTTACACAACCAAGCAACCCATGAGTATTCAACATACACTTTTTTTTACTTTATTCCGCATGCATCTAACCAAATAGAAAAAAGAATTTCCCTGTATTTACTTTACAAATAACCAAACAGTTTTAAAATATTCAAAGTACACTATAATCAGAATACCCTACAAACTTTTTTTTACGTTGCATTTTATTTTCAACAAACCAAATAGCCCCTTAAACCTTTATTTTTCGTTTTATATGAATTTAAAATCATTTAAAGTATAACTTCATATATCTGTTGTTTCTCTCTCATTTGTGATACCGTTTCAGATTTTCAAAATGCAAGACATGCATTAAATACTTGTTTTAAACTATTTAATAAATTAATTATTCATTTAATAAAACATTAATTTAATGCATACAAGAAAATAATTACTCATAATTGTCTTAAAAGACCTCTTAAATACCTATCTTTTCACTGTACTTCTCCTAGCACATTGACCTCTCTATCATACTTCAATTCGGTTGTTTGATAAATTAAAATTACTAAAATCCATTCATGAAAAATGTTGATATGAAATCATTATCTTTTATTTAAACTAATTTATTTAATTAACACATATAACATATGTAATTAAATAACATAATTAATTAAAATATCATAGTAAAACTCACTTACCTATTTACTCAGATCTATCTCTCTCAACCTTGACACATCACCAACTTCTCCTTTCAAGTCGAAAATCTCTATATTAAGATCCTGATTCAATTTGACATTGCATTAAACACACACACACATATTATTAATTTATTTGATGAACTTTCAGTTAAACCTTTATTTTACACACCTTGCCTGGTCAATTTCCCTTTCCGCAAGCTCAAAGCTCCTCCTTCCCATAGAATGAGAGCTTCTTCTACTTTTGCTTTTGGTCGTTGCTCGACCTAGAACAACGTTGTGATTCTCTTCTTCCCTTGATCTCCTTCCTCTTCTTCTTCGCACGGCTTGAAAACACTAACCTCAAGCCGATACTGCGAGAGCCCAACTTCCCTTCTCCTTCGGTCGCTGCCATTCCTTTTCTTATTTTTTCATAGCTTAAGTCGTGTGGCTCTAACCAATGCAATGCACGCGTCTCGTTCCTCCTCTTCCTTTGCAAACATAGTTTAGTTCTGCCTTCGGTTGTGGCTTCCTCTGCACGTGAAGGACGCACGACTACTTCCCTTCTCCTTTGACTTCTTTCACTCACAGATAAGTCGCTCGACCCAATAGAGTGCGCACGATGCCATTCCTTTTCTTATTTTTTCCTAGCTTAAGTCGTGTGGCTCTACCCAATGCTATACATGCGTCTCGTTCCTCCTCTTCCTTTGCACACATAGTTTAGTTCTGCCTTCGATTGTGGCTTCCTCTGCACGTGAAGGACGCACGACTGCTTCCCTTCTCCTTTGACTTCTTTCACTCACAGATAAGTCGCTCGACCCATCCTACGTTATTCTTCTTCTCCTTCGACTTCCTTCCTCGGCTAGGGCGCTACAGAGATTCCCTCTCTCGATCTCTCTACTGTTCCTCTCGCTTGCTCGTCTGTTTCAATTGAAGGGAAGTGTGCAAGATCGTGTGTTATAATTCCTGTGAGGATGTGCGACTCCTCTTACCGACCTTTAAATTTATTTATTATTTATATTAATATTATTATTTGTTTGGTTAAAACTTGAAGGAATTACAGAATTTACTGCCAATGTATTAAAGTGAGAGACAATGGGAATGCTACTATGTTACAAACTTTTCTATAAGAAGAAAGAGTGAATTTCAAGTCGACTTTAATTTTGGATATGACTAATGTATACAAATGTTTGGAAACCTTCGAACTCTAAATTTTTTTAGTAGAAGTGAACAAAAGGGCTGATTTTTGGTAGAAGCAGTTTTGCAATGATTAGTGCCTCTTCATTAAATACCAATTATATCGAGTCATAAAAGCTGAAGCAGTTTACCAAGATTTACTAATCGAGAAAGTATATTTTGTAAATATTGCACAGGGGTAGGACATACTAAGACACCGTTGGAAATTATAAAGAAAGCCTCCATATAACAAACATAAGCCTTCATATAAGAACCAATCAAATCATCATCAAGAGAAACCACTTCTATGGAGAAGAAAAATTTGTTGTAGAAATGAAAGGATTTTGACAAAAAAGAATTAAAAGGCTACCTTCTTGATAACATTTCAACCAATCAGTACATACATGTTTTATAGCTTAAGAAGGTAAGTGCACTAATTCATACTTCTCAAGTGTATTTTAAAATAGTTCCAATAAATCTGGATAATAGAGGAGCAGCATACATGATAAACTCTTTTGAGTAAATTTTACTCTTATATACATCATGTTCTGAATATCAAACAGTAAATAGTTTATGAAAATGTGGCTATTATTGCTAAAAGAGATGTTTTAAACTGATCTTTTATTCCCGTTATCATCCACCCTCCATTTTCTAAAATTAGCCATGAATCTATTGTCCATTTATCTAACTTGTTTTGCATTGTGATTCTTTCATTTTATTCATTGTCTATTTTAGGAGTCTAAAGGCCTTTGTGTGAGTAGATCTAAAACTGAATACATGGATTGTAATTTTATTAGTAGTAGCTCTAGTGACAGAGTTGTAACTATGAATAATCAAATCATTAAAAGGTGTTGTTTTAGATAACTCGGGTTTATTGTTCAAAGTGATGGCGATATAGATGGGGATGTTATTAGTAGAGTTCAAGTTGGTTGAAATGAAAGAACGCATTGGGCCTATTGTGTGATAGAAAACTACCGATTAGACTGAAAGGAAAATTGTATAAGATGATGGTGAGACCTACAATGCTTTATGGTGCAGAATGTTGGCCTTTAAAAGAGAAGCATAAAACAAAATTAAGTGTTGCTGAGATGAGTATGCTTAGGTGGATGAGCGGCTTGACACTTAGGGTCTGTTTGGCGTAGCTGCAGTTGCGCTGCCCCAGAAAGCTGCTGTGGAGAAGCTGCTGCAGGAAAGCTGGCTGGTTGTTTGTTGCAGTTATGTGAAAACAGTTGTGAGACAGCTGTTTCTGAAAAAATGACTATTCTGCCCCTGTTTAGTTAAACTGTTTGGAACAGAACAATGATAATCTTATATATTATACATCAGAAGCAGAACATCACTTTACAAGCTTAACATGTTAAAAACAAACTTCTACAAATTTTTAGTCAATCCTAGAAACCATAAATTTGATACGTTCAAATAAAAACAATATAAAATTACAGATATTCATCTCACGTCACAGTGAGTATCAAAAGAGCAAAAAAAAAGTATGGACTATTTAAACTATTCAAAATAATGGAACGTCCTACAAAAAAAAAAAATTTGATTGCAAAATACATAATACTAAACGTCCGACACAAAAAATCTATAATGTGAAATATAGGTTGAGATATTTCGTTCAGATATGCCTCTTGCTTGCTATAAGCATATGATTTTTAGGATTTTCACTATCGAAGTAAATATCTTTGAAGACATAAAATTTATTTTGCAATCTCATATAACTTAAATTTTGTGCAGTTTCATTTTTTTAGCGTTGATAAGCTAGCAAATACATCACCAATGTTATTTTCAGCTCTCCACATAATACAACTTCAAGTCTTCTTTCCGTGGGGAAATAGCAAGGAAGAGTAATAACATCACCTATGAGCCATTGCCATAGAGATTTGCATTTTTATGTTTATCGGGAACATCAAGAAATTAAATGAAACTGGTTCTCCTTGTAAAGGGATTCCTATGGCTATAACCCAACTATCTTATTTCTATAACAGGGTGTCATGTATTGCAGAATGAATATTTTGGGAATAACAAAGTGGTTGCGACAAAACAGGGAAAACAACTGATTGCTTAGCAGTATTACTCCTGGAAACGAAAATTGCCGCAATTAGCCACAAGAATCAATTCAGAATAACAACTAAAAAGTCAGAAACTCTCCCAGGGAGGGCCAAACCCTGGCTATAGAACAAACAGCGGTTTTTCTAAGGAAAACCCACTCTCGCACAAAAAAAAAAAATGAACACCCAAAAGTTTTCTCTGAACTACAAAGAGCACCTCTGTTCCATCTCGAAAAAAATAGAAAAAAAAAATCTTATCACAAGAAAGAAGCCCTACACATGAGAAACTCGGGAGAAGAGAGGCTGCTTGGTTGCGTGATATGCGCCGGAGAAGAGCAGGAAGCTGTCGGAGAAGAGGTGTCGCAGTTCGTCTTCTTTCACGGGAAGAAATAAGAATCGGGTGTTTAGGGTAGCCGAGAAAGAAAGCCAGGCTACGGGTTGTTCACCGCATTCCGCGTTCGGGGTATATCGCGGCTCGCCGCATGCTTGTCGCCGCCCCAAACATCGATTTTTAGCTGCGCGGTGTCGCGCCGCAGCCTCGCAGTAGCGCCAAACGAAGCCTTAGAGACAAAATGCGAAATGAATATACTGTGATAGGATTGGTGTAGCTCCAATGGTTGAAAAGATTAAAGAGAGTCGTCTTAGATGGTTTAGTCACATTTAACGTCAACCATCTGACGATCCTGTTAGGAGAGTAGATGTTTTTGATTCGCCTTGTTCTAAAAATGGCAGAGGTAGACCTAAAAAGGCTTCAACAAATTGTATAAAAAATAATCTGAAGATGTTAGAATCAAATGAAAACATGAGACTCAATAGGACACACTGGAGAAAATGGATTCATGTAGCCGACCCCAATTAGTGGGATAATGGCTTGTTATTGTTGCTGTTATATTCATTGTCTATTTTTGGGCTGAATCATGAGAAAATTGATTTTTCTATTTTGAGTACAGACATGAATTGGTTCTAACATATTAAGGTGGGCTATCCATCCTTTTTAGTATTTTAAAATTTTTTACTTTATTTGATAAAATAGAAGTTGAAGAGTTTTACTATGATATAGTCAAATGGTTAAACAACATAGATCATATTATCATTTATGCTATCGAGAACTTTGATGTCTTTCTTCTTATCTATTATTGATGTGCAGGTTTGGAAAGATGACTTGTTNACTAGAGTAAAGAGGAAAGTTGAAAATTGTATTAAGGAAATAAATATGAAAGTTCTCATCAGAGCTAAGAAGTAAAAATAGCTGAAATAGGAGGCCATGAACACCAAAAACCCACAGTAAGAGAAGAAATAAGCAACCAGGGAGTAAAGTTTTATTTCTCAAGTAAGCTAGCCCCACTTTATCAAGATACATAAGGCCTTTTAATTCCTTGTAAGATTTTGAGGGGAGAATTCCTGGAAATCAGGACCAGTAGCACCATCTTTGGCCAGCCAATCAGTACAAGCATTACTTTCACAAAAAATATGAGATATTTTTTAATGCAAATTTTTAAAAGAGACTGAATTTATTTTAAAATGTAAAAAATTTTGATACCAAAAGATATACCTGATGTCTAAGGCAATAACTAATTCCAAGTCATATTTCAAAGCAAATAACTCAGCAAAAAGCACAGTGCAGATCTCCAAGGAACCCACAAATGCAATGATAACATTACCAGAAAAATCCCTCAAAAGACCACGAAGACCAGCATTATATTTAGAAAGGGAACCATCAGTATTGCTTTTTACCCAGTTAAGATTAGGTTTGATCCATCTAACCAAAGTAATAACAGATTCAGTCGTCTTTTGCAATGTTGAGATCAAAACTTCTATCTAAAATTTTTGCAGCCTTTAAAATTTTGTTCATTAATCAGATTAGATTGAGATAAAAGTTGAATTATGTTTTTAATCAAAGAGATAATCCGTTGGTAACTCCTTTTAATGTTTCTATGCTTGGAATCATTACTTTCTTTCCAAGTATACCATAAAATAAGGGTGATGATAATGTTGATTATATGATCTTTAATATTCACCTTAAAAGCATATAACCAAGTATTAATAAGGTATTTGTTGGAGAACCTAGGGTTAAAGATTGATAAATTAAAATTTTCATCCATCCATTTCCAAAGATGAGTGGCACCTACACCATTAACAAAAAGATGTTTAGTATCTTCCAATTGAAAATAACACGGCCATTTAGAAGTCAAGTAAAACCCATCTTTTTTTTCTTAAATTGCTTTCAACAGGTAAGTAATTATGCAAATTTTTTCAAGATAAGATAGAAGATGAGTAAGTTATAATCTTCCCCCAAAAGAAATTGTAAATAATAGAAGTATCTTTCTTATATCTAAAAGTCTGCCAGGCATCTTTGAAAGACAAATAAGCTATAATTAGAAGGGATAAAAAGGATTTGATCCCTAGCTTCCATATTAATAGGCATGGAATAAATTTTCTGAGCTATTGAGGGAGGAACTGGATCATCAACCAGATTTCTATTCTAGGAACTATTAAGTAAAATACATGGAACATTTTCAAATCAGAAGTGGAATGAGAATTAATTTGAGTCTAAAGATCCAGATCCCAACCATCTTACCAAAAAAAAAAAAAACCCTTTTCCTAAGCCCCGAACAATGATCCCCTTAGTTTTCCATATAATTTTACGAATTCTTTTCCAAGTTCTAGGAGTGAGACCCATGACAATATCTGCAATGCACAAATTGAGCCCATAAGCTCTCGGCACTTCTAAGAACCGACCCTTCGAAGTGAGGAAAACATACTTTCTTCCAAGAAGTCCTATGGATGGACTTCCTTAAATCACCCCAACCTCAAAAGAATTTCGTTAGCAATGTGTTGACCTCGCTTTCGATCGAGGTGCAGTTTTCCCCTTCTTAGTAACCTAGGATCTAGCCGTAGGACCTTTCTGTCGACTACTCCTAGAAAACTAGTGAAGGAGTCATCTCTGTTAGCAATTCTAAACCTTTTTTCGCTCGATTTGACGTTCCATATAGTAGTTTTGACTGCTATTGCTTAGCAGGTAAAGTTACTCTGAAGGAACTCATGGAGTATTCCTATAGGACTATCAGTCTTAGGATTGACTGTACTCGTTGGTTTGGCACCACCGTGCTCTTCGCCGTCCTGTTTAATCGAGCTCGAGCCGAGTTTTTGACGTGTTTCAGGTCGTGGCGCGTTTTTGTCCCGATCTTCGAAGGGGTTGCCTAAACGACTCCGGATGACAAAAACGGATTGCACCGACGCGTCCGGAACGTCCATTTTGTCTAAGGGGGACCTTCATCTCACTACAACGACGCATCTGGAAGAAAATGCACAAAACAGTGATTATAATAATAATATTATTAATGATATTATTATTATAACATATATAATCTCTCTCCTCCTCCCATTAAACCCTCAGTTATCTCTCGCCCGAGCCTTAGCTCGCTCTGCCTTCCTCTGTCTCGTTCATGAGCCAGTTGACCCCTCTTGCGCACGCGTCTGCGAGACCCATCTCCTGCAGCAATTCCTTATCTCTTTTCTCATGATGTCGCGGCCTCTCGAGCCGCAGCCCCCCATGCGTGATCTCTTATCCCTGCTCCTCTCTGCGACGATTGTCGCCATTTTCCCGCTTCCCTCACCTCTGGTCCGTGGTGGGTGAGTTTAAGCGAGCTCCTCTTCTCCCTCATAGCTATATTTACCCCATTTGGGGAGACTCTAAAAGAGAGCCGAAAATTTTGGGAGAGGGGGAGACTTTGCAAAAATTTCTGGAAGTGCTTGGAGTTGTTGTTTGAGCTTTTCTCGTCTTTCTTTTGCTGTTTGAGAAAGAGTCGGGTCAGGTATCCCCTCCCCTTTGCTCTGCTCCTTTTCGGTTCTGCCCGGCTGAGGGCTGCTCCCTGTTTCTTTTTTCTGTTCGGCTAGGAATACATATTGCAAGCGACTTTATTTTAGTAGGCATTTTTCATGCTGAACGTACTATTAACTGCTAATATCTTGATATGCTCGTCGGGGATGTTTTAAATTCTTCATGCTACTTAGTTGAGGGTGTAGGTTCATGAGGAGGCATGCTTCACCTTTCAAATTTGTTCTAGCTTCTTTTTCATGCTTTTATCATGTGTAAAATGGCATGTTGAGATTCAAAGGGGGGCTTCCTATACTCTTCTGTTTTTTTATTGCTTCCCCTATTAGAAATGCATGTTAAAGAAATCATAATTTTGGGGAGATTTACTCATATCTCTACTTCCTGTTACTTTACTGTTCGAATTTTAAAAATGCATGTGTAGAGAGCTCGGTTTAGCTCCTGTGGTTGCCTCCTTTGTTCGAAATCTATGTAGGGTATGAAAAGATTTATTTTTGGAAGTCTCTCGAAGTTTATCTTGAAGGCTTGATTTTTGATTTATCACTGCTCTTTCTCATTCAAGTATTGGTTCAGAAAAAGAATTTTTTGAGGCCTTGAAATATTAGCTTTGAGATTTATGCATACTTCTCTTTTTCATACTACTCTGTTCATATAAAACACATGCTAAGGGGAGGTTGTTTTAGCCATTGAATGGCTTGGTTTTGCCTTGTTTTGCCCCTGCACANTTCTCATTCAAGTATTGGTTCAGAAAAGGAATTTTTGGAGGCCTTGAAATGTTAGCTTTGAGATTTATGCATGCTTCTCTACTTCATACTACCCTGTTCATATAAAACACATGCTGAGGGAGGGTTGTTTTAGCCATTGAATGCTCGATTTTGCCTTGTTTTTCCTCTGCCCGAGAGGTGGCTTTGGGTTTTGACTTTTACTGGCCTTAGCTCCTACTCGTAAGACCTATTGGGGATGACTTAATTTAATCTAGTCCGTCTTGTTGGGCTTGAAAGATTTGGATGATTATTGATGGATCAAATCTGTTATTCCAAAATGAGGGTTATATATTATACTCTCTTATGTATATCAAATATCTTTATTTAATTGAGTAGGGTTGTCTCAGCCGTGAGCCTTCCTTATGCCTTGGGTTGCCTTGGCTGTGAGCCTCTTTTGGCCCTTGTTTCTTAGCCCTACCCGTGATCGTGTCGGTGGGTCATTTGGATTTGTTTGGTCCTTCCCGCTGGACTTGATTAGCTTGATTTTTGTGGATGAATCAAGTTTGTCATCCAAAATTTTATAACCGTTTTATTCATTTCCCTATGTATATCGAAGGGGTACGGTAAAATAGCTAGGGGAGGCCCCTTTGATTTTCTTAGCCGTGAGTCTTACTTGTTGTTCCTTGGGTTGTCTTTGGTCGTGGGCTTTAGCAGCTGCCCCTTTGTTGCCCTGAGCCGTGAGTCTTAATAGTTGCCTCCTTTGTGGCTTGCTTTGGCCAAGAACCTTAGCTGTTGTTCATCTATTTGTTGAAGCCCGGTCGTGAGCTTCTATGTGGTTTTAGCCGAAGGATTTCATGCTTATTTGATACGAGGAGATTTTCATTAAGCTGAAATTGAATAGCTTTAATGTTGGCATGATTTTTGGAAGTATGAGTGGTCGTCGTCCCAGGGTTATTCTTCTTTTATTTAAATTGTGAAGTTTGGGAGATTTCCGAATTTTATTTCAGGAGAATACTTGGTTGAGACGACTTGCTTTCATAAAAAATATCTTTGGGGTTTGGATACCGGCGTTTGGAGGTTATTTTGACTCGGGTTAAGCCATTTATAAAAATATGAGAAAGTGATATCCTTTCGGATTGATTCAAGGATCTTCGGGTCTTCTTTTTTAGGTCTTTTTCGTCATGAGTTTTGAGAACTGATTCATCCTCCGTTCTTTTTTATGTTTTAGGTGGATCTGTCCCCTCTCTCTCTCACCCCATTTTTGTTATTTTTTTCCTTGCTTGGTTTGGTTTTTTATGCTTATGTCTGATACATAAGTGTTCGCGTATAGTCTTTTGCTATACGTGAAACCATCAAACAAGGTCGCAAGTAGGTCCGTTTTTTTTGGGGCTTAGGGCGGTGATGACAAAAGAACACAGGAGATAGAGCAGAATGATATGTCATCCTACGACATCGGGATCCGATTCAGGAACCCATCAGGTTCCGATTTAGGAACCCGGTGAGCTGTAGGATGACAGTATCATTCACCAACACAAGACTAGCGGGAGTTGACCCGAACCTTCTTAGGTTGTTGGTAGTCTTATGCCCGACAACGCGATCGACTCTTGGACAACTACTTTTCAAAATTTATAAAAACAAATTTGATAGGAACAAATACATTTTTTTCTAAAACAAAAATACATTTTTCGCTACAAACAAAATTGATACAACCCACTTTTTGCATGTTTGAAATCTATGTGCATGTTGAAAATATAAATTTTAAATACATTTTAAACATCGGTTGTTCACCTGTTTAGCTAAGGAGTACCCTACTGAGTTAGTTTCGATATGACACCCTTTTAGTTGAGTGACAAACTTTATATATCCGGGTGACCGAGTAGCCTTCGACGACCCTCGAGTACTGATATATAGTTGAGCCTAGCCCCAACCCGAGTGTTTGCGGTCCCCCTCTTTTCAAATTTTTTCATATGTTTTTCTTGGAATTTTTGGACAAAGCACTCATGATCTCTTTTCAGGATTTTCCTGTGTTTTCTACGATTTTAATCGATTTGTCGATTCGTCGATTTCCTCGCAGTTCTCTTATCGTGAGTCTTTTGACGATCTTTCTCGAGATTTCTGGACGATGTTTTTTTGTTTTCGTTTATATAAAGCATTTCAGTCTGTTTCCTCAAGTTTTGTTGCTTGTACCTGTTGCATCAATTACACCTAAGGAACAGAGGACCTCCTAGGTATACAAGTTTGTTTTATGTTTACAGTATGTTACTTTCTTGCAAATCACCTACCTGCTGTATTTTTTTTACTTTTCCCTTACCCCGCATGTTGTACTGTTCTCTTACTGCATACTCTATTGCTTGTCATGTGCTACATATTCTACTGTTATGCTATACACTATACAACTTCACATGTTTTCTATAAAATATCTGAAAAACTACAACCATAGGGCCGTTGGATTTGACATTATAATCAGACACCATAGAAAACTTAAACTCGTCACGACAAGGAGGTTGGAATTAGTGCGGTGGGCAGCACGACCATCTTCAACCGCAGAACATGTCTTCCCCAGCTAAACCGTTCTTTTCATAGAAATTAAAACAACAATTCATAGGATTTCGAGGTTGTTCGCCGAACACAACATAAATCCTCAACATTTTTTTTTAGACATTTGTATAGTTCTGTTGTACGATCTAAGCTCTAACTCGTTTTAGGATTCTGAGGTTGTCGTTCGTTACGACCTAAATCCTCACATCTTCCAGGCTATTTGTGTGATCGTTTCACGCAAATGTAAGCTCTAAATAGATAAAATTGGCAGAATAAAACACTTGAATATTTCTCCTCGAAACTGAAGCCAAACCATATGGTAGACTGGGAAGTCACTGAGGTTCTCCTCTGGAGCTGTGGCATCCCTTAGTTCTTCTTCCTTTGGATTCTGGAATAAATGTTCTAAATTTGAGTCATTTCTCTTTCGCTTATCTTTGTCCGATTTTGTTGATAAGTCCCATCATTTTGAAGTCCTTGAAGATAATTTTTCCTGATTTTTATCGAGAGTATTCTTAAGTGACTTCGGTCATTTAAGATGTAATTAACTATAGGGGTTTGTCCTTATAGGAAGCTTTTCCGAATCCAGCTTAAAATAAACCCTATTTAATTTTTCATATTGAATAGAGGAATTTGTCGGCAAATAAAACAGTTTCGCAGACCAAACGAACGTCATATATTTCTTAATTTATTTGATCGAGCCTCATCCTCAAGTTTGGTGTTTATCCCTCGGGATAGATACAAGGTTTGAGGTAGAGTGCTCTTTCATTTAAACTGTGAAAATTATTGGGTCAGTTTGATTTCATATTTTTCTAAACTTAAATCTATATGTAAATTAAAACGTCCTTCCGAAGCGGGCGACGGGATTTCGATTCCGGCGACCGACAGCTTTTTACGGGCGACTCACCACGCCCCAACTTTTTATCGCCGACACAATGCGATCCAAATTTTTGCATTTCTTGTTATTGAACGGAAAAACTGCTATTGAATAAAGCAATTCTTGTTATCAGACCTCCAGAGTGGAATTTAATGATTGAAAAATATACAAGGAAAGAGAGCAAATAACACTTCTGATGATGGTGATTTGACCCCCCATGGATAGGAAGTGAAATTCCGAACTAGCTATCTTGTTCTTAATATTAACAATAATCTCATTGAATAAAAAGGACTTCTTACCTTTATAAATAGGAACCCCCAGGTAGTCAAGTATTGAACGGAAAAACTGTGTCTCTTTTTGGCTCAGATGCTTGGAAGGTAAAACTTTACATGAATAAAGCAATTCTTGTTATTATTTATATATAGACCGCCAACACTTTCAAATTTCTAGAGAAAGTTTCTTAATAATGTTGATCGATTTTATTGAATCATTACAAAAGATAATAAAATCATCGACAAAATTTAAATGAGTGACCACAAGACTACATTTAGTTTCATAGTTACAAATCCGATAGTCATAGAACAATTTATTTATTCCTCTAGAGAGATTCAACCGCCATAAGAAATAAAGTAGGCGGCAAAAGATTGCATTGACTTGAACTTTTAACCAATTTTAAAAAAAACCACACGGCTTGCCATTGATAATAATAGAGAGCCAACAGCTATTGATTAGGTTATTAAACTACAACTACATGTATACTTACTTTAAACCAAAGCTTGCTCAACCATTTGAATGCATGCAAGATAAGCCATCATATAATGAAGGTATGGACTTTAACCTTCAAACTCTAAACCATTTTGATATCTATCTTCCCATTGCTCTCAGGAAGGAAACACAAAAACACACCTATATTTGAGGTAAATAATATCAAATTTCATACTGAAGAAATGAGAGCCCTAGAAGGAAACTAAACTTGGGAGGAGGTGGAATGATCAAAATGAAGGATGTNTGACAAAATTATGAGCATAGTATTAAGTGAATAAGAGAACTTCTGATGCAAGGGAACCAAAAATCACCCAAATAATTGGATTCATATGTAATTTTTAGATGTCTTCTTAGCCACAACATAAGACTGTGGCTAATGCAGTCATCCAAAAGCACCTAGATTAAAGGACCTAGAGATTAACTTCATGAGTATCAAAAAGGAGTGCAAGGTTAAATTGGATATCTCCATCTAAAACCAAATACAATGGGGTTCTCTACCGGACCCATTACACTGTTAAGAAACCAAAAATAACAGAGTAGTTGTAATAAGTCCTTAGAGCGACAACCCAGGACATGAGATCCCCATCTAAAACCAAATACAAAGAAAACCTATGGGGTTCTACACAGATCCATTACAATGTGAAGTAAGAAAACAAAAATAACAAAGTAGTTGTAATAAGTCCTTAGAGAAAGACAACCCAGGATCGGCAAAGCCTTCAAAGACAGGAGGATGAGTAGGAGGACGATCAACTTCAATTTTTTAAAATCCTGCAAAATAAAGTCCATGACAAAATTATGAGCGTAGTATTAAGTGAATAAGAGAACTTCTGATGCCNAAAGTTGGTCTGCAAGGTTTGGCTGCTGCACTGATTTGCTGGAAGTCAAAATTTTTGTTCACTTTCTTTTTATGCTGCATTTACATTCATACCACATAATTCTTATATATTTACACATCTAACACCTAAACTTTCATATTTGCATATAACCTCTATTATGTACGCAGCGCTTCGTACGTCTTACGTACATTTTTCTCCAGCTAAGGACCAAATTTCTCTTCTAGCATATGTTTTTTTTTTTTTTTTTTTTTTTTTTTTTTTTGCATTTTTGTTAATTTTCTATAAAACCTTTAAAATTTGGTAAAATAAGCTATATGACAAATGCATTTAACTATTTTTTTTTCTCCCCTCATAATTTTAAGGAAGATTTACAAACTTACCACTCAATTCCTATGTATTTGCATATTTACCACCTAAACTTCAATTTTACATACATATCACCTTATCTATGCATGAGATGATGTATTTCACTTTTTAATAATTAATATGATGTTATTTTTGTAAATATATAAACTGAAAGTGTGGATGTGGTATATATAAATACATAAAATTTGGGCGGTATGTATGTAAATGCCCCTAATTTTAAGTTAGGGCTGTCAAAACGCCTCGTTGTTCGCGAACAGCTCATGTTCGGCTTGTTCGCCAGGTTAATGCGCCGAACACGAACAAATGATTGTTTGTTCGTGTTCGACTTGTTTTGGATCGAAATACTGCTAAAACATATANTGTATATGAGAGAGATATATATATATATATATATATATATATATATATATATATATATATTTATTTATTTATTTATTTATTGACGAGAAATATTTTAAAAAAAATTGATTATAAGGCTACATAGATTTATAATCAATTAAAATTATCAATTAAGAAAATAAAATAAAAATTATTAAATTAGATTCGTTTTAATATAAATAATAATTTTTAAATCGTGCCCCCAATCCTTAACATTTTATGGCTACGTGATTATGGTTGTCAAAACGATTCTTTGTTCGTGAACGACTCATATTTGGCTCGTTAAGCAAACGGGCCGAACACGAATACATTTTTTGAGCTCGAAATATAAACGAGCCGAACACTAGCTGAGCCTGGCTTGTGTTCGACTTGTTTGCACCCCTATTTTAAATATAATTAAAATGTAATCTAATTTCATATTAAAAGTTTAGCCAAACTGTACATAAAAAATAATTAAACAATAATAAACTCATCCCAGGGCTATGCGATGTGACCTCCCAGCTGCTGGGAATCTCAGCTGGTGCGGATGTTGACTGCCTGATGAATCCTTATCACAACATTTAGGCCTGTGTCAATTTTGCTTGAGGGTGATTGGCATATTTCTCAATTTTCTNTGTTTGCACCCCTATTTTAAATATAATTAAAATGTAATCTAATTTCATATTAAAAGTTTAGCCAAACTGTACTTAAAAAAGTAATTAAACAATAATAAATCCATCCCAGGGCTATGCGATGTGACCTCCCAGCTGCTGGGAATCTGAGCTGGTGCGGATGTTGACTGCCTGACGAATCCTTATCACAACATTTAGGCCTGTGNATTTGTCAACAAATCCGACTGAATACAATGCACCCCTATGGTGATAAATCGTCTTCCAACAATGTTGTTGGTACCCATTTTGTCATTATGATACGAACAAACATGAAACAACTATAGAAAAAAGTATATGAATTAATGAAGTAAATGAAGGATTAAGTAATTTCGAGCTTATCTTAAAGTGTATAAATCATTGAGAGANATTTGTCAACAAATCCGACTGAATACAATGCACCCCTATGGTGATAAATCGTCTTCCAACAATGTTGTTGGTCCCCATTTTGTCATTATGATACGAACAAAAATGAAACAACTATAGAAAAAAAAATATGAATTAATGAAGTAAATGAATGATTAAGTAATTTCGAGCTTATCTTAAAGTGTCTATAAATCATTGAGAGAGTAATTAGAGGTTGATTACAAATAGTTAAGTGTAGAGAGTGCTTGGTTCATTTATTTGTAATACTAATTCACCCTAGAGAAGGTTATTTATAGCATTACAAGACTAAAAAAAATGGAAAAATGGCCAATATTAACTTTTGTAATTTACTTGTACACATATTACCCAAGGCATTATGTGATCCAATTCTAGGCATTTGGGTTGGTCTTAATTTGGTTCATAATGTCCTTATTTTTATGATTTCTCTACTTTACCATAGAGTGTGATAGCAATAATATATATATATATTTTAATTTGTTGGACACTAACTAAATTTGTATCATATTGGTTGAAAATAAAAAAAAATGAAATTATGATGTCATTCTTTTATTAAAAAAAAATGAAGAACTTTTGGGGCTTATAAATGTCTACTTTTTTTTTATGATTGTACACTTTTGGAAGGAGGAGTGATTTTGTATCTCTGTTGGACGCTTTAGTGGAGCTAAAATTATGTAGTGCTTTTGGTTGTCTGGCTATTTTCTCTTTTGTAACTGGGTCTATTGGAGGCGGTCACAATTTTATTTAAAATATAATCATAAAATCATTGTGAAACTTTTTTTATAGATATGTGAAAATAAGGCTGTATATAAACTTTTTTTTAAAGATAACATTCTAGTTGGTCATAAAAAATAATTCACTAAAAGTTTAAAAATTTCTTCAAAATAAATACAAAGTTGTATTTGGGCTTTTCATATTAGTTTTAGACTTTTGTTTTTGGGCTTGCTATCACCAACAGTCTCTTAAATTATATGTTTTACTCATTGTACATTGAAGAGGTGTGCAATTATCTTAAAGAGATCTAATGGTCCAAAACAGAAGAGTATAACTGAGGTAGATTCATTGCAAGTGGATCGTGAGACTCATCTGACCCAGTGAGCCAAGTTAATTAGGTCAAAACTGGTCGAACCAAAAGATAGACAAAAAGACAATCATGTGACTTAAGCTTGAGCTATCCCTCTAGAAACAAGATGAGCTATCCTTCACAGAAACAAGATAAGAGAGCATCTGAGCCATCTGATACATGATAGTAAGTTCGATGTGATTGCCCATCCCGCTTTCAACCCGACCCCGCGGAAGAGACATTACCACAGAGTATCTCTGACCATCCTACGGAGGCCCAAAAGACTCCTCACTAGGGATAAAAGACAATCAACCATGTTAGATCAGATGACTAAACCCCTCGAACAAAGCTCAGCTGACCACACTAACCTCTTTGATCCAAGTCAATTAAACTTAGTTGACCAAGTTAGAAGGCATTTGAACAATAAGTCTACACTTGTAAAATGCTACAAATACTCAGTAAATATTGTTCATCTCTCTCTCTCTCTCTCTCTCTCTCTCTCTCTCTCTCTCTTCTCATTTTCCCTCTATTCCTTGTACGTGATTCGCAGACAATCTTGAATTCAACATCCTAAAATATTTGGTGAGCATGCATTATTCCCCTAACAAACTAAGAAGAAATGCAACAAGGACCTCAGAACAGAGAGACTGTCGACAAAATGGAGTGTATCGGGGAGTTTGTGCTACAACAAATCTAAGATATGAAGGATCAAATGCTAGAGATGATAAGGGGGTGCACTGATCAGGAGCAGGATCAACAACCCCTATAGTACGTTCCAACACCTAACGACTGAAGAGTCCCCCTGACCTTGGAAAGAGGGGATGAAACCTCTTATCATAATAGTGTTGGGTCGCACCAATCAATAGACATCACGTCAGATGTGCTGATGCACCACGCCAGTCAGAGAATACGTTCTCCCAATAGATCTCTAATGTTGAACCATCAATCGATCAAGAATCCGACAATTGAATCTTATAAGGGACAGACAAGCCAGATTGATCACATCACTTCCTCTGAATCAACTGTCTTCTCAAGATTGTGAATGCACTCAAATGTTGATTCTTCTTCACCATGCTAAGGGACTCGACCCTCATGTTATTTAATGGATTATTGACATTAATGATCATGTCGTTCGCAGACTTCAAGTGAATATTAGTTGCACAGTTCACCAACACATTGAAATTCCAGAAGAGCACACAAGCCCTCTTGCAGCTTCGCTAGGGACAGAGTGAAATTCTATGAAACTTCATCACATATTTCTAGAAAACAAATGTTAAAGTTTTGAGACCTAGAGCTTACAGTCACCCACATAGCCCTTACAAAAGATTGAAGGAAGGGCTTTATTTGTACGCACTGGGACTACACTGATCGAAAACATTAGTTGAGTTGTTGGACTAACCAACAATCATATATCAACAGAAGAGTGCAACTCCCGCCACCCTGCGTCGTACATCATAGTAAATCCATCATCATCCCTAAAAAGTAACCACCCTAGAAGAAGGTGGAAGCCAAGACAACCCTCACCCACCTACTTGAACTCTCTTCAAAGAGCCGAGATGACAGTTAGATAATCGGGCAACTGACAGGGCCCATTATCAGGAATATTGAACCTGACACTACACACAACGATGAACTTGATATGAGGAGTGACCACCAGACGCATACAAGATCCTTGAGCAGACTCCTCTGAAAGTCTTGATGGTCGAGATAGTAGAGGCCATTCAAATCAAAGATTATTTCAAGAAGGTGATCTCGATTAAAACTTTAGCATATTTGCAAGATCTGAATAAATATTGTGCTTCCCGTCAAGAGCACTGTCATGATACTGAAGATTGCCGACACCTCCAAAGCCTAATTAAATATTTGATCAAATTTGGGAAGCTGAAGGAGTTTGTAGTGCATGGATTAACCACCCAATGACAACAGAAAAATCTTGTTGAAGAAATTGTAAATGAGTCGGTTTGAGCCAACGTAATACACATAATTTGCATAGTTCCTTCCATATTCGAAGGGGATGAAGGACAATCATTCCATCTAGGAAACTTCAAGAGATCTCAAACAGTTGAATTATTTGGAACTACCCAGGTACCGAGACATAGCTCACAACATAGAACTGTCGTTGAAAGGCAGCCCATACAATGACATCATCATCATCATCGCCCTAATCATCAATTACCAAATTAGAAACATACTTATCTACACTGGGAGCTCGGTGAAAATTATCTTCAAATCGATATTTGATAAGATGAGTTTGAGTAGTACCCGTCTCTCATTCATACCTGAGCTACTCTATAGATTCTCTAGAGAAAGAAAAGAAGCTCTGAAAAAACTCGTCCTTCTAGTCACATGGGGAGATGTGAGAAGCAATTGACAGACATCATAGCTTTTCTAGTAGTATATTCTCCCCTACCTAAAATGTTATATTCGCTTGCCCATTGCTCAACTCATTCTCAGCCGTCACCTCCACTTATCAAGTAGACATGAAGTTTTCGCGTGAATGGAAGTGATCATCATTTGAGGCAATCTGGAGTAGTCTCACGCTTGTTATCTCTGCACGATCGAAAGTATGCATCAAGAGTCTTAATATCTTGACATTTAGTGAGGGGAAGACCTCGAGACTAGCGAGACCAACCAAAAGTCTTTGCCGAAAACGACAATGCCAAGAAATTTTTTTTCATGAGTGGTACTTTTGATGTATGTCATAGACATGAGCTGATCAAGAGACTTTGAAGTCATGGAGACGTCTTCGCACGGTTAGCTGTCAAGATGTTTGGAGTGTCAGTCACCACTGTCTGTCACAGACTGAATGTCTATCCAGCAGTCAAACCGATGAGACAAAAAGTAGGACGTCAGCATTCATGCTGGTTGAGCCGAACCAAGAAGAGGTGTAGAAGCTTCTGGAAGCCAATTACATTTGAGAAGTCCAATCCTTGGGTTGGGTATCTAACTTGGTCATGGTCTAGAAGATGAACGGAAAACGACAGATGTGCGTAGGCTTCACTAACCCGAATGTCGCCTGCTCAAAAGACAACCACGCCTACCAAAGATTGGCTCACTCGTAGATGCAGCGGTCGACCATTCAGTGATAAGCATTTCTTATACCTTCTCCGGTTACCACCAAATGGAGACACATTCAGCCGAAATAGAAAAGATAACATTCATCACCAGTAAGGGAGTTTATTGTTATAATGTAACGCCCTTCAGACTTAAAAGTCATGGGGCGACATATCATCACCCAATGGATGTAATCTTCGATTCTAATAATAATATGTTGGATTTGATTTTACGTATACTTTTTATCTAGTTTAATCCATTTCAGCAAATTTGTCAGCAAATTCGAGTGAACATATCAAATGCACACCCTACAGTGATAAAACTTCATTTAAAAATTTTGTTGTTGCCCCATTTCACAATCAAGATACGAAGAAACAAACACGAAACAAATATAGAAAAATAGAAACTAATGAAGTAAATGAATGATTAAATAACTTTGAGCTTGTTTTAAACTTTAGAAAGCATCGATGTGGAAGAGAACGATGAGTAATTAGATAATGTCTATAACTCAAAATACTGAAGGGTAGAGAACGCTTAGTTCACTCATTGCATAACTATGTTTATTTCTTCCTAACCAACCTTTTCAACACATTAGTCTTGATGCAATGTAACGTAGGATACACAGTGTAGTTGGTGAACTAAATCTTAGACTTTTGACGATTTGCAGCTTGAAAATGTTGTTAAATCTCTCCATGATGTGTGGAAGTAAAGTTTTCAATTTTTAATATTTACTCTATCTATCAAATCTTCCACTAATGTGTGGTTTACTATTCTTAGTTAATATTCTAATGTTTGGTTACCTAATGACAGGCCTATTTTTATATGTGATTTCATTATTAGTTTGCATTTGATGATGAATATAACTCAAAATCTTAGTATTTCAATCATGGCATATGTCAACTATCACGT
>JXCR01074758.1:18421-36410 GCA_002079205.1 Phalaenopsis hybrid cultivar | reverse complement strand
GAAAATGCGCGAATTATCGTTTTGGGCATAATAGTTGAAAAAAGTGACCCAAATGACCCCGAACAATAAAACGGACTGTGCCAACGCGTCCGGAACGTTGATTTTAGCCAGAAAGGACATTCACTTCGCTGCGAGGACGTGTACAAGCTAGAAATGTACTAACGATAATAATAATAATATTTATATTAATATTATATAATATTTATATTATTATCCTATAAAACTATCACTACACTCCCTCTCTCCCGAATCCCTAGCCGTCGCACGTCCCTAACCCGAGCTCGAAGCCCATCGGCCGCCGCTCCTCGCCGGCGAACGTCGGCGACTCTTCCTCCAGCCGCCGACCACCTTATCCGTCTGAGCACCTCCTCCAATCGCTGGCCAGGCCGCGCCACCTCCTTCTCCACTCAGCCAGCCGGACGTGCGGCCTCTCCTTCTCTTCGGTGACGTCCCAGGGGCCTCCTTACCTGTCGACGTCGACTTCTCACCGACCTTAACTTTTCCCTCAGCGATCCGAGCTCTCCCTTGCCGGCCTGCTCTCTCATTTTGAGTTTCCCCTTTGCCGGCCAAGCCGTCTCTTCATCCCCTCTCCCGCCGGCAAGGCTTTCTCTACCGACAAAACCTTGGACAGCAAGGTTCCTGCGGTCACCTCCTTTCGTGCACAAGACCGAGGGCAGAGCACCATCCTCTCCCTTGCACTTCTTTGTGTGTTCCACCGGAAAGCTCCGTCGCCGAAACACCTTGTCAGCTCTTATTCCCCGGTGGTTGGAATGTTGTCGGAGTGTCTTACCGTCAACGAACAATGGCGGAACAACAGCTTGAAGAAGCGTGCTCATCTTTTCCTTTGCAAGGAAAGCTTCCCCTCTTTTGCCAGCATGGAACAACCCCTCTCAAAGGTACATTTTGGTTGTATTATCATACACTGTGATATTTACCAAATGTACTTCGTACACCTCCTGCCCTCACAACCTCCTATGTTTTTTTTGTTGTCATGTGCATGTTCTATGAGGCACACTGGAGCACGGACTAGATGTCGACGGCTTGGAGCAAGCAAAGAAAACGCGTCTGCAACCGTTACGGTGGTGAGATTCCCTACCTTCTAGCCAGCCTTAGGAATAGTGGAATCTAGGCGTGTGGGTTCGATCGCCCACACGGAGTGCGTGCGCCGACGTGGGTCTGCACAACGACGTGCCTGCATGATGGATCGTTGGATTTCCTAGAGCCAGCCTTTAGGTTAGGACTTCCTGTGCATGGCCAAATACCCCTCTATAGAGTCGAGTGTCTCCCTTTGTTGTGAGCCTTAGCACAAGTCCCGATCGGTCAGAGTTCCTCACTCCCCTTGCTTTGGATTCCCAGCTTTACTTGGAGAAGTTGGGAGGTCAGACATGGCAGAACGAGAGAAGCTTTGTAGTTGGCTTGCTTTGCAAAGTCTGGAGGAGTTTGCAAAAATAGAAAAAGTTTTGTAGGTATCCTATTTCGCGACGCCGTGGAGAGTTTCCCCCTTGGTGATCCGGGGAGAAACTCCCCACATTTCCTCACTAAAGCAAGAGGCGGCGGTGATGCACATCCAAGGGTCTAAACCTTAGGTCCCCCAGGTAAGGTCGTTAGCATGAGCCCGGTTTGCTACCTACATGTTGGTTTGCTGCATAGTGCATTTTTGCTTGGTGCATGTTGCATTTCATTTTTCTTCGACCGGCTGTCCCGACCCGGTGAGCATTTTATTTGGTTTTAACCGGCTGCCTCGGGCCGGTGAGCCTCTCACTTTGCTCTAATCGATCGCCTCGGCCTGACGAGCCATCTTACTTCGCTCCGACCGGCCACCCCGGCCCGAAGATCATTTCACTTCGCTTTGATCGGCCGCCCTGGCCCGATGAGCGTCTTACTTTGGTTTGACTATCGCTCCTACTCGTAGAACGATCACTTTGGTTCAACCGGCCACCACGGTCCGGTCGATTGATCCCTACATGTTTGTTTGCTTTTGCATTATATCACATGCTTGTCTATTTGCATGTTGCATCTGGTATGTGTTAGCTTGCATGATCATTATCATTTGCTTGTGTTGCACTTTTTCAGGTCGCTGCCACCACGGCATGCCCATCACTTTTGGTCACTACCTCCTCGGCACACCTTCGGGCCACTGCCACTACGACACACCCATCACTTTTTGTCATTGTTGCCTCGACACACCTCTTCGGGTCACTGCCGCTGCGGCACACCCATTTGTTTGGGCCGATGCCTCCACGACATGCCCACCTTTTCCCGAGTCACTGCCTCATGGTACACTCATCACTTATGTCACATGAATGTTTGCATTTGCATTTGCATGTTCGGGGAAAACGAGCCAGGCTCGTTAGGAGAGTGACCCCGTAACGGTCGCGATGCCTTAACGAGCATTGCTTTTTGGGTTGATCCCAGTGAGGAATGCGAGTTAAGTCATTGGGATTGACACGAGTATGACTGTGCTAAAGATCTAATAGATCTAACTCGTGTCACCCCTCTTCGTTACACCCTTTAGATCTTTTGGATCTTTAGGATGGGGCCGGTACGACGACCCCATCAAAGTCATACTATACCCAGACCTACCTCGCACTTAGACACTAGGTTGACACACTTTTCGTTAGATGGTGTGCTAGGTTAGGATTTAGGGTGCTAGATAGTCTTTTTGATGCCTGACTATTATTCTCTGCTGGATTGGTTTCCCTAGTCAGGTATCTTTCTATTACATTCAGCTTGTGGTGTGCCTGCATGCTGCATATGTGTGGTAGTATGTTAGGGTGTTCTTTTGTAGGGAGCCATGCCTATTTATTTGCACACACACAGGTACCGCTATAGGGAGAGCAAGTAATGACTTCTGACCCTTCTGCTTGCAGGTGCTAATAGTTCCCCTACTTTTAAGGCATGACTCACGATACATTATTTGCATGTGAGCTTTCCCGCTGACACTTGTTTTCATGCAGGATTGAGTCTTTTATTTTCCTATGTATTTTTTAGAGTTTAGGAGAGTCTTGTAGCAGAAATAAGATACGAGAACAAGTTTTGAGATGTTTAGCACGGGAACCACGTGGAGGGGACCAGGAGCAGATGCTCGTGCCCCGTATCTTAATTCTGCATTTTGTATTGATGTATAGAATTAGGACTGGGCATGTATATGCGGAGTTTGGTTGCCTTTTTTCCTTTCTGGGATATGTTGCCGACCTAGTGGCACCGACGTTTTATTATTTTGATTTGACTTGTTTTGCTTTTTGCATTATATTGCATGTTTGCACTTGCATGTGTTTTCCTTGTTTCTTTCTGTGGCTTATTTGGGATTTTACGGTATAATCTAGGCTCATTAAGGACCCTAAAATTGTAATTTTCTACAAAATCCTAAATAAAATATTTAAGATAATTAAAATTTAGGATTGAAATTTTAGGATTTAAAAATTGCAACATTTACTTTCCTGCATATATTAATAGGGCCTCCACAATACTTAAGGACCACTCTATATAACTGCATCATATTTGCATGTCCCGAGGAGGAGTCCCCGTGCTTCTCCAACCTGACTGGCCCAGCATACCTCTTTATAGGTGGTTGTCTAGTGCGCTAGGGTGTCAGAAGGCTCCCTGACCCAGATAGGGTGTAAGAAGGCTCCCTGACCCAGATAGGGTGTCAGTCCTTTTGTTTGGAACGTTTCCAGCTTTGTAGCTGAACCTCCATTTTCTTTTCCTTCCTGAGGCATCCTTCCACTTTGGCAGGTATAAGTCCCACCTCTTGGAGCTCCAGCTTTTAGTTATAGGATAGAGTTTCTTTCCTTTGACCTTAGGGCTACCGAGGTTCCCGTGGATGACACAATTCACAGATTGCTGACTGGGGATCTCAGAACGTGTTGGGTCGACTACCTTCATGTCCACCTTCCTTTTTGTTGAGCCCCTTTGAGCTATGTCGCTCCTTAACTTCGTTGATATCATTTTGACGGCCCGATGCCGATGAGCTGCAGCCCATTTGGGATACGACGATTTGTCCTCTACCCTTATGGCCCGGACGTGCTTTGATGTGTTTGGATATCCCCGTCAAGATGATTTAGGTTATTCCATGGGCCCCGTGTGTCGATGAGCCATTACCCATTCTAGATGTGAGAGACTCACTCTTTGTCCGATGGCTTAGTGTGAGCTTTGAAGCATCGGGATTGTTCCCACACGGAATAGCCTTCCTTTGAGTATCTATTGTCCCAAGTTCACGATAATCCAAGAAAAACTCCTTTTATCGAGAGTATTCTTGGGTACCCCCTAAGATGTAATTAACCAAGTGGGATACATCCCCTTGGGAGTGCTCTTGACACCCAGAACATGAACCTACACTTGAATCTCTGTTTATGGGTAGTCTACGTAGGTATTCTTTCGTGGATATCGGTTTAAGGTGCTTTCGCTAAATCTTGTTTGGAAGGACACTCTTAATCTATCCTTGTGAGGTTTATCGCACGTAGGCTCTCCACGTTTTGTGTTTTCTCTTGTTTGTCGCATTGACATATATCCCTTTTTATTTGGTTTCTCTCCTCTTTGAATCATTGATATGATTCAGGAGGGAGATTTATTCAAATAAGGGAAGTATACAACGATCGACAGACTGACGACTCCTTTTAAAATAAAAGATAGAAAAACAAACGAAAACACTTAGTACCACCGACCACAATCGACCACTCTACATCTCCATCAACATCGGTAAATTCGTATTATCCAGAGTTCTGGTAGATCCAGGAGCATCTCTCAACTTGATGAGCCTATGGACATTAACCTATTTAGACATCGAAGCCTAAGAGCTTACGACTAATAAAAAGTTGCTAAGATGATTTAACTAAAAAGGAGAAAGAGCTCTTGGATCGATCACATTACTTATGAAGGTCGGAGAACTAGCAACAATTGCTAAATTTCATATCATCGACGCCGAGACCTCTTTTAACGCTCTACTTGGTCGACCGTGGATTCATGAACACAATATGGTTTCGTCATCTCTACATCAGTGCATCAAGTACTGCAAAGAAGGACAAGAATAATACATCAATGGAGATCTACAACCGTTTTCAATTCATGAAGTTGGTATTCATGAAGATGCTGCCTACTACGCGCCACCAAAGAAAATTGTCTTCTCGCTCGAGATTCTGACAAACAAAAATGAAGATTCAAAAAAATCACAAAAAGAGGCCATCAACTCTGCTTCAACGATCTTCTACCACCCTTCTACATCAAATTGGTAGAGCATCTTTTGGTTCGCGCACCCGAGGTTGGGCCGGGGACATGAACGAGGAAGAATCAATATAATTGTTGGACAGACTAGGCCAACCATCAACATTGGTGATGAAGAGAGTTTTGAAGATGAAATAATGATGAAAAACAGAAGAAATCTTAGTACTAGATATCCTTAGAAGATACAAAAAAAAATTGAATATGAAACAATGTATGATCGGACCAAACACTATGTGAATACTATGACCCTTACTCCGATCCTACCTTAAAAGGTCGAGAGTTTAGAGGTCAAGGAAGTCCGTAGTGTTGATTTAAAGCCGATCAAATTTTACCGTGCTTCTACCTCTACTAATCTTGAAAATCATGTAAATTTGGATGGTGATCCTAATGAATTAATGGAATTGCCTTTTGGTTACATTTTGCCTTATGTACAAAAGTTAATTCAACAGGAACATTTGCCAAAACAAATGCTAAAAGGTAAACTACAACTTTTTGAAAAATTATAGAGTGTTAAACGTCGAACTCCAAACTTGAAAGAGGGTCTCAGATTTGGTACAGTGGGACCAGTCGATGATTCAGAATTTTGCATGGTTGTTACTAGTAAATCAGGAGAGGATTGCCTCGATATAGAGGATGACTCTAATGATCAACCAATAGAAGATGCTCCGCCAGAATTTGAGGAGGAAATCAAGTCAACTGTCGATGAGTTAAAGGAAATTAACCTCGGGATTGAAGAACAACCCCAACCTACCTTTATAAGTTCTTTACTCAACGATGAAGAATCTTTAGAATTGATCAAACTATTAACAGAATTCAAGATTGCTTCGCCTGGAGTTATGATGAAATGCCAGGACTGTCAGCAGAAGTAGCAATTTATAAACTCAGGGTGGAAAAAGATATGAATCCTGTAAAACAAGCCCCGAGATGAATGCACCTCGAAATAAAACAACAAGTCATAGCCGAGGTGACAAAATTAATAGACGCTAACTTTGTGCGGGAAGAGCAGTACCCCACATGGTTAGCTAAAATTGTTCCAGTTAAGAAGAAAAATGGACAGATACGTGTTTGTGTCAATTTCAGAGATCTAAATAAAGCATGTCTGAAAGATGAGTTTCCACTACCAATACCAGAAATGATGGTGGAAATCGCTTATACACACGAAATTTTCTCTTTCATGGATGGATCGTCAGGGTATAACCAAATCAAGATAGCTCCCAAGGATGCAACACTTACATCTTTCAGAACACCGATTGGAATTTTCTGTTACACAGTGATGCTGTTTGGGTTAAAGAACGCTGGAGCTACATACCAACGAGCAATGACAAAGATTTTTGACGACCTCATTCACAACTAAGTAGAATGCTATGTGGATGATTTGGTCATCAAAAGTAAACGAAAAATAGACCATTTGTATAATTTAAGGATTGTGCTTGAACGATTACGACAATATGACCTTAAAATGAATCCTTTAAAGTACGCTTTTGGCATTACCTCTGGGATATTTTTATGATTCGTTGTCCGTCATCGGGGAATCGAGATCAACCCAGATAAGATTAAAGCCATCTTGGAAATGCCTCCTCCTAAAACTTTGAAACAACTACGTTCCTTCCAGAAGAAGTTGGACTATCTGAGACACTTTATCTCTTATCTCTCAAGTAGGTGCCAACCCTTCTCGGCATTAATTAAAAGGGACACCAAATTCATTTGGGAAGAAAAATGCCAGCGGGCTTTCGAGGATGTTAAACAATACTTACTGACACCTCTTATCTTGGCAGCCCTTATCCTAGGGAAACATTTGATACTTTATACCACGGCTTTAGACGACTCTCTTGGAGCCCTCTTAGCCCAAGTCAACGATGAGGGTAAAGAAAACACACTCTACTACTTAAGTCGCCGTCTAATACTGATGGAGATAAGGTATCCACCTATTGAGAAGCATTGTCTGACACTAATTTTTGCCGCCCAAAAGCTTAGACACTACATGTTTTCTGATAGGATAACCCTGATTTCAAAAGTCAATCCATTGCAATACTTGATGACGCGACCAACACTTTCCGGACGTTTAGAAAGATGATCGATGATTTTATTGCAATTTGATATAACTTTTGTTCCCCTCAGTGCTATCAAGGGATAAATTTTGGCCAACTTTCTCACTGTGCACCCACTCCCAGCTGGGTCCTCGCTTAATGATGAGTTACCAGATGAACAAGTACTACAAATGGAATTCTCCAGTACTCAACGCTGGGAAATGTACTTTGACGGTGCTTCATCAGCCAGAAAAGACAAAGGATCAAGCACAATTGTACCAGGAAAAGCATGAATTGGTTTGATCTTTATCACGCCAGATAAAGGTATGTTGAGGTTCTCATACCACCTGACATAGTCATGCACCAACAACGAAGCAAAATATGAAGCCTTAATCATAGGGTTAGAGTTGGCAATTTCAATGAACATAATAGATATTTCCATCTACAGCTACTCTCAACTTGTCATCCAGCAAGTTGCCGGACAATACAAAATTTTGAAACTAAGACTAACAGAATACCACCGTTACACGATGAAGCTGCTGGAACAGATTCCCAATGTGACTTTCTATCGAATTCCTCGGGGAGAAAATGCCCATGCTGATGCATTAGAAAAACTTGCTAAAGGATTGGCATGTCCCCCGGAGGATTCCATTGAAATCACAGTACAAGGAAGACATGTTTCGTCTCAAATTGACATTGAAAATCTACACAAGCTAGGAAAAGAAGAAACAATAAATGCGGTTGCAAATATCAACAAAGATTGGCGCAATCCATTAATAGAATATTTTCATACTGGAAAGTTTTCGGGAGACAAGTCAACAACATATCATATCACAAAAAGGGCTATGTCATACGCTCTAGTAGGTGATGTCCTCTACAGAAGATCGTTCAACCAGATGTGGCTGCGTTGCTTAAGCAGAGCCGATGCACAAAATATTGCCAAAGAAGTACATGCCAGATTGTGAGCCGCTCACCAGTTAGGGCCAAAGATGAAAATGGAGGTCAAAAGACTCTGATATTATTGGCTAGCAATAATGTCTGACTGCATGGATACAACTAGAAAATGTCACTAGTGCTAAGTGCATGGGGTGGTCTTGCACCAGCCTCCGAATGTGCTACACCCAACTATTACTTCGTGGTCATTCGAGTGTTGGGGCACAGACATAATAGATCTGATAGAATCTCCATCTTTTAAAAGACAGATTTATACTGACTGCTATAAACTACTTCTCTAAATGGGCAGAGGCAGTACCGCTACGAGAGGTTACAACACAACATATCCTCCAATTCTTCAAAAGTCAAATAGTCTACCGTTTCAGTGTACCACATAGAGTAATCTCCGACAATGGGACGACATTCAAAAGTACAAAAATCAACAATTTTGTCAAATGACACGAAATAGATTGGAGATACTCTACAATTTACTATCATAGAGCAAATAGATTGGCTGAGGCCTTCAACAAGATATTGGTACAGATTTTAAAGAAAACACTCGATGAAAATAAAAGAGATTGGCACAATAAATTTCTAGAAGCTTTGTGGGCCTACTGAAAAGCATTAAGGACTCCCACTCAGTGTACACCTTACATGCTAGTGTACGGGTAGAAATTCAGACGTCGTCTCTTAGAGTCGCAATCACCAATCAACTTACAACAGAGAAAAATGCAAAGCTTAGACTTGAAGAACTAGAGAATTATGAAGGAAAACAACTTGAAGCACAACAATATTTGGAGCTTTATCAGACAAAGATGGTGCAAGATCACGACAAATTGGTCCGCCCAAGGATATTTAAAGTTGGTGACCTCGTCCTTGTACTCAAAATACCTATTCTTGCACACCACAATATATATGGAAAATTTGAAACAACTTGGGAGGGACCATTTGTCATTGAAAAGGTCTACACATGAGGAGTCTACCAATTAGTAGATTTCCGGGGTGAAAGACCCATGCTGTCAATCAACAGACGATACTTGAAAACATATTACGCAACATGATGCTGCTTATCACCGCTTGATTTGAAAATTGTAAAATTTTGATTGTTCTGGGGGTTATCTATGTGACCAAAAGTTTGTGACCGGGTCTAAAAATTTTGTAATTAACCTCAATTTAATGAAGAATTTGGAAAATTACACACTGCAATTCTCTTTTCTACCATTGTTTGACCAGATTAGGGTTTGTCATTGTTGATATAATCATTTTAGGGTGTCATCATGGTTGAAGCCCAAAACGGGAATTTTGGGAGTTTTTAGGGTTTTTGGGACCCTCAATAAGTTCAAAGGAGTCAATATTGGTATACCCTTTGCCTTAATGATCATGATGATCATTCTCAGGTCTTTGTGGATTGTTTGGGAATCATAAGCCAGAGAGTTACTCAAGACATGTCTGGTCTAAGAGTGTCATTTTAGGTTCCTCACAAAAGTGAGGTCAACAATTTTGTTATCAATTTGGTCTTGAGATTGGAACTAAGGATCACAGGTACCAAAGAGTTTCAAATCTTCAAAATATTTTCTGTTTGACAAATAACCTTGCATAGTCTTCCTCTTATTTCAAATGAATCATTATATGTCTACCATCCACCAAACCAACCTTCCAAGTACCAAAGAGTTTCAAATCCACAAAATGTTTTTTGAAGGTTTCCATCTTAGGATGGCCAAAATAAAATTTCTCAATCAGAGTAAATTTGCAGGCATCAACTAGTCTTTAAATTTTTGTAATAGAGCCCCAAAGGTTTAATAAAGGGGCAGTCACCTCTACCTTCAGCAGCTTCATGGCAAATTTGGGGGAATGGCAGGTTGTCAAAAATCTGGATAGTATTGAAACCTTTTCCAACCACATCAGCAAAAGTAGCCTTAGACCAATGTAGGTTAGTTTCCAGATCAATAGGGACAAGGGTGGCCATCAGTAAAAGCATGTAGAAAAAGAATTCAGAGACTAACAAACACCAAAACCGAAGTTTCCACTCCAACCAAAGAGCCAAAGCCCCACACAACAATGGAACGATAACTCATAATTTGAAAAAACAAAAGCTCGGGAAGGGAGAAACACCTCAATCCTAGTACCAAGTGGGTCCCAAAAGGGCTACCACTTAGAGAATGAGGCAAAGAGGGGGAGAGCAACTTCACCAACAAACATCAAAGAAAACCAGTGTGCGGCCATCTTGGGAGGAACCGTAGCAGAGCAAACAGTCAGCTGCCATATATATATATATATAAGTAAAATTGTTTGGGTGTAGGTTTCTACAGTTTAACGGTGATACTTAGCAATAAAGTTATAAAGTTNAACCAGTGTGCGGCCATCTTGGGAGGAACCGTAGCAGAGCAAACAGTCAGCTGCCATATATATATATATATATAAGTAAAATTGTTTGGGTCTAGGTTTCTACAGTTTAACGGTGATACTTAGCAATAAAGTTATAAAGTCTGTGTTGTAATCTTTGTATGAATTACCAATAAGTGTAGTCTAATAAACTAAAAATTAAGACATGTTAAANATATATATATATATATATATATATAAGGAATACGTGTTTGGGTCTAGGTTTCTACAGTTTGACGAGTGATACTTAGCAATAAAGTTACAAAGTCTGTGTTGTAATCTTTGTATAAATTACCAAAAAGTGTAGTCTAATAAACTAAAAATTAAGACATGTTAACGTTCTAGTATATTTTTTTCCATTTTAGATAACTATTAATTTAAGTTGGTTATATAAGTGGATTGAGTTTGAATATTGATATATCATAAAAAAAATTTAACAATAGTATTACATTTATAAATATGAGATGAGCATGAGGTTATGACATACAAGTAAAATTGTATTTATTTATTCATTGGGTCTTTTGTTAAGGATGAGCAAAGATCCAAGTGTGGGAAAGTTTAATATATGTAAAATTAACATACATTTGACATGTCTTAGAGCAAGTCATTTGACTATGAACGCACATGATTTATAAGATATTGCCACACTAATAAATTTGAATTTTAATAATGTTGGTTAGTGAGATTTTAGGCAAATTTTGATAAGAAATGTGTAGTTTTATTATTATTTGAGTGAGTTATGATGCAATCAACATAACTTAGGGCATTAAGGTGACCTTGTCAAACTTAACATCTATGTGATCGAATCAACATCTAGGCACTAAAACCAAAAGGTAAAGAATGAATAAACAAGTGCATAATCACTGTATTTAAGTGCCCTGTTGCTAAACCCATCCGAAGAAACTATGGAGGTAAGTTCCTGTATGCCTAATCCAAGCACTTGGGCATTATAGTTCAACCCAAACATGAGAGCCCATATGTCCAGTCTAGATTCCTACATACTAAAATAAAGTAAAACAAGCCAAACATAGAGAGCTTAATGCTTAGGAACCAGACCCTTGTGTCAAGATATCAATAAGGTGTTGACTTTGATTTTGGTTTTATTTTAACAATGATTCTTACCAAATATGGAGAAATTTAAGTAGTAATATTTAAGGATCTTTTATGAATAAATTATTGAACATTTGACTTTTTAAAATTTTTAGGGCTCTCCAAAACTTAGGGTGAAAGAGCCATTATAATAAAATTCATTATAGTTAGGGTTCAATGATGATGAAAAAGATCACAGAAATAAAGTGAGAGCCTCTTGCTAAGTTTTCTTATTCTCTCTTCTTATTTTATTAGATTCATGTTAATTATTATTATTTTTGATCATTCCAAGTATGAATTAATCAGTTTTTCCAAGGATTGGATTTAACTATAGTGATTGTAGTTGATTAGTTTTTCTCCTCGAAATGCACCCAACCAAAATTCTATAACATGCAACACATTAATATTCCCAGATGGAAAAAATATAAGTGCAATAAAATCTTAAGTGCAATTTAAGAATAAAAAAATAAGAGATTTATGCAAACCCATGATATTTTTGTGGCTTAGCAAATCACAAGGCTTTATATATTCATTCCAATCCAACAAATGAACTAATTTCCACAACCTTCACACTACAATAACACACCAAAACTCTTCCCTCTTGGGAAGGCAGATTAAGCCTCACAATTTCCTCATTCCAAGCTCAAGAGCAATGCCTTCTAATATCCGGAACATTGTCCTCATAAAGATCCCAAAGATCTATTTACAACCCAATAAAATATTTATTTTATGTTCAAACACAAGGAAATAAAATCTAAAGTTGCTTAAAAATATGCCAAGCATTAATAGAGATGTTATCAACAAAGTTTGCTTTAAAGAATCTTACAAAGGAGTAGAACTTTCAGGTCCAAAGTTGATTTTATTTAAACAAATTGATAAACCTCTACGACTCGCGCATTTGCTTAAAAACATGTCATAACATCTATTATATATAGCCACTAAAATATATTCAAAATGTACAAAAGTAATTTCCAAGATGCCCTCAATATGGTCCAAAAAACTGTTTGCAAAATTCTCCAAATGGCTTTGAAAATCAATTGTTGCTTATAGAAATGGGAATTAATAGAGGACCATTATCTCTTCATAATACCCACTCAACTAAGCATAAACATGCAAAATGGAAGTGTGATGACAATTTCCCAAAAAAATTATATTATAATTGCCTTAAAACAATTAATTAGTGTATGGTAAAGGCTCTCGACTCCAATTTGCCAACATAAGATATTCATATATTAAAAATAAATAAGAAATTAAAATTTTGCTTATTTTCTTAGTTAGAAATTAGTTGCTTGATTAGCATAGAATTTTATAATAAGTAAATTTATCAAATAAATGTGACAAATATTAAGTGATCAATATGATGGACATGAAATATATTTGTCATACTCTAAATTAAAAAATCATTTAAATCATTTTAAGATATCCATAATAGAAATTTAATGAATGCGTAGATAATCAATTCAAATGTGTTTCTAAACATATAAAATAACTTACTATATCTAAAACTAAAAGATCAAATAATTTAGCTATTTTCCTTAATGATTTCATCGTTCTCGAGGCTTGATAATGACTTGATCATAAATATAAAAACTACTAAGATACATGCACTACAATTTATAGCCTTAGAATCTTCAATAGTTCAAATTATCCATCTTAATTTTTTATAAATTGAGATCATTGTCTTCATCCACCAAGTGATAAATGGTCCGAATGCTTAATGAATATCAAATTTATCTTGATTATCTCTATGGCTGCTGCAACATAATAATTCTGAAAGAAAACAATTGCCAAACTATTAGATGATATAATGAGATTTAGGGTCCGTTTTGGGCTTGTGCATTTCAGGATAAGCTACTTATCCTAAAACGCGGCCCGCAGTCCGACCACAGAGGTCGACCCGCGGCCTGCGTTTAGTATAAAAACCCAAACGCAGTTTCGGATAAGCAGGTGAAACGCGCAAAGCAAACAGTACGGCGAAGTTTTGAAAAAGCCGCCCGCACTTATAAGCTACCCCAAACGAACCCNATAGTTCAAATTATCCATCTTAATTTTTTATAAATTGAGATCATTGTCTTCATCCACCAAGTGATAAATGGTTCTAATGCTTAATGAATATCAAATTCATCTTGATTATCTCTATGGTTGCTGCAAAATAATAATTCTGAAAGAAAACACTTGCCAAACTATTAGATGATATAATGAGATTTTAGTATCATCAAATAAAATAGCAAGATACTCATGAGTGTATGATATATATATATATATATATATATATATATGTAATAACAAATAAGATTCAAAATGATATAGTTGTTAAGGCAGATAACTAAGTTATTAGTTTGAATCAAAAGGTCACTCCATGAGACTTGTCGTGCATAAAATTATGCAAAATTATTAGTAAAAATCTAATGTTGTCAATCATTCTTTATATTGCTTAATCATACCATGTCCATCCCAATCTTATTGTATGATTTACGGTTGATTCATAATGTGGGAAAAATAAGATGGTACAATTATAAAGGATGGAGTCTCAAGGTGATGGTNTATATATATATATATATATATATATATATATATATATATATATATATATATATATATATATATATGTAATAACAAATAAGATTCAAAATGATATAGTTGTTAAGGCAGATAACTAAGTTATTAGTTTGAATCAAAAGGTCACTCCATGAGACATGTCGTGTATCAAATTATGCAAAATTATTAGTAAAAAGCTAATGTTGTCAATCATTCTTTATATTGCTTAATCATACCATGCCCATCCCAATCTTATTGTATGATTTATGGTTGATTCATAACGTGGGAAAAATAAGATGGTACAATTATAAAGGATGGAGTCTCAAATAAGGTGATGGCCACTCCTGTTTCTTGGCATCTGTGCAAGCAAAAGTATTTCCTTCCTACATAAGAATACACCCTATGACGTTTGAGAGTCATTACTATAAATGATAAATACGAAGAAGGCATTTAAAAAGGATGACTGGTCAAAAATGTGAGGTTTATTTTATATATAATAGGACGGGTCAAGCTTTACAATGTCTCTCACAATGTGGGTCATGTCATTACAATTTGCTTTTAATTTTTTATCTTTTTATAGTTGTAGAAAGTTTTATCCCGCAGCAAAAATCCCACATTAAATTCTAAATTGCAGTGCAAATAGAAAAGAAATTTTNTTTCTTGGTCATCTGTGCAAGCAAAAGTATTTCCTTCTTACATAAGAATACACCCTATGACGTTTGAGAGTCGTTATTATAAATGATAAATACGAAGAAGGCAATTAAAAAGGATGACTGGTAAAAAATGTGAGGTTTATTTTATAAATTAGATGTGATGCTTGCTGTTTTGGTCCCTAAGCTTGCTCCTCTTCATTTTATTTGCACCATCGAGTTGTGAGTGAGAAAAGCTTAGAAGATCTATAACACAAAATTTGTCGTGTGAGCTGTGAGTGTAAACTCTGTCGTTTAAGTTATGGCTGGAGGTATGTATGATCCTATCTCGTTTCCGCTTATCGATTTCAAAATTAATTTTGTAAAATCGAATATGATATTTAGAATCTTTTTACATTTGGTATCAGAGCCTTGATTAACATCTGCTTTACTTACTATGTTTCACTCTATTTATGCTTAAATCTTGGTTGAGATATTAAAGTTAATGTCTGTTCTTATTACCCATTTTTTTGTGAAAACGTTTTGATTTTGGGGCATTAGAATTTTGACGTTGTTAATCCAAAATAAAACCGGAAATTATTTTGAAATCAAGTTTCTAAGTTTTTTGTGATTTGAACAATTGATTTTGGCTGAGAAACAGTTAGATTTCCCATTCGAAGCCGCGAGTCTGAATCGGGTCTAGATGACCCAGCTGAAGGATGAAGACGAGCCAAACGACTTGTCGTTTGGGCGTTGGTGAAAACGACGTGTCATTTTCATTTGGCAAAAACCAACCTCGTCATGCAAAACGACGTGTCGTTTTGAGTCAATATATATTACGTTAAATAATATTTATGCATGTTATTCATTTTATTTGCATTATTTATGATTGTATGCAAATGTTTAGCACTTAATAAAGAATTAATTAATGTTAGTTGATTCATTTAATTTTAATTAATTATGGAATAGCCACAGCATCTTTAATCAATTAAAATTATATGATGAATTCAAGAATCACATTAAAATATTAGTTGTAATTAATCATAAGAGATATAATAAAATCTACCCACAGGAATTTTGTTATATTTGTATGATTAATTAGGATGAAATATCAACTTATATTTCTTAATCTACCCACAGGAATTAAGAAAAGGAACATAATTTGATAGTTTATCATAAAGTTATTAAATGAATTTATTTGAGTAGAATTTTTCCCACAGGCAAGTTCTATGAAACTAGATTCAATAATTTGAGCATGATTTACATTGGTAAAACATGATATTTTGTTTTCGGGTCTCAAAAATAAAATAATAATAATAATAATGATGAGCTTGTATTTTTTTTTTTTGCAGTTATTCAATCTTCAAATATTTCTGATTTTAAGTGTGATATTCCCAAATTAAAGGGTGATAATTATAAGGTGTGGAAAGAAAGAGTTTTTCTCCATTTATGATGGATGGATATTTNTATTGAACATTTGAATTTTAAAAATTTTTAGGGCTCTCCAAAACTTAAGGTGAAAGAGCCATTATAATAAGATTAATTATAGTTAGGGTTCAATGATGATGAAAAAGATCACAGAAGTAAAGTGAGAGCCTCTTACTAAGTTTTCTTATTCTCTCTTCTTATTTTATTAGATTCATGTTAATTTTTATTATTTCTTATCATTCCAAGTATGAATTAATCTGTTTTTCCAAGGATTAGTTAACTATAGTGATTGTAGTTGATTAGTTTTTCTCAAATGCACCCAACCAAAATTCTATAACATGCAACACATNTCACAGAAGTAAAGTGAGAGCCTCTTACTAAGTTTTCTTATTCTCTCTTCTTATTTTATTAGATTCATGTTATTTTTTATTATTTCTTATCATTCCAAGTATGAATTAATTTGTTTTTCCAATGATTAGATTTAACTATAGTGATTGTAGTTGATTAGTTTTTCTCCTCGAAATGCACCCAACCAAAATTCTATAACATGCAACACAATAATATTCCCAGATGGAAAAATATAAGTACAATAAAATCTTAAGTGCAATTTAAGAATAAAAAATCAAGAGATTTATGCAAACCCATGATATTTTTGTGGCTTAGCAAATCACAAGGCTTTATATATTCATTCCAATCCAACAAATGAACTAAAATTTCCACAACCTTCACACTACAATAACACCCCAAAACTCTTCCCTCTTGGGAAGGCAGATTAAGCCTCACAATCTCCTCATTCCAAGCTCAAGAGCAAATCCTTCTTATATCCGGAAGAGCACCTAACATTGTCCTCATAAAGATCCCAAAGATCAATTCACAACCCAATACAATATTTATTTAATGTTAAAACACAAGAAAATAAAATCTAAAGTTACTTAAGAATATGACAAGCATTAATAGAGATGTTATCAACAAAGTTTGCTTTAAAGAATCTTACAAAGGAGTAGAACTTTCACGTCCAAAGTTAATTTTATTTAAACAAATTGATAAACCTCTACTACTCACGCATTTGCTTAAAAACATGTCATAACATCTATTATATATAGCCACTAAAATATATTCAAACTGCACAAACGTAATTTCCAAGATGGCCTTAATATGGTCCAAAAAACTGTTTGCAAAATTCTCCAAATGGCTTTGAAAATCAATTGTTGCTTATAGAAATGGGAATTAATAGAGGACCATTATCTCTTCATAATACCCACTCAACTAAGCATAAACATGCAAAATGGAAGTGTGATGACAATTTCCCAAAAAAAAATATATTATAATTGCCTTAAAACAATTAATTAGTGTATGGTAAAGGCTCTCGACTCCAATTTGCCAACATAAGATATTCATATATTAAAAATAAATAAGAAATTAAAATTTTGCTTATTTTCTTAGTTAGAAATTAGTTGCTTGATTAGCATAGAATTTTATAATAAGTAAATTTATCAAATAAATGTGACAAATATTAAGTGATCAATATGATGGACATGAAATATATTTGTCATACTCGTAAGTTAAAATATCATTTAAATCATTTTAAGATATCCATAATAGAAATTTATACAATGCATAGATAATCAATTCAAATGTGTTCCTAAACATATAAAATAACTTACTATATCTAAAACTAAAAGATCAAATAATTTAGCTATTTTCCTTAATGATTTCATCGTTCTCGAGGCTTGATAATGACTT
>JXCR01074744.1:0-14372 GCA_002079205.1 Phalaenopsis hybrid cultivar | reverse complement strand
GTTGCTAGAGAAGCATGGTGGCCCAACCCACAGTGGTGCAGTTGTAACTCCCAGATATTTTTTCTTTTAAGGGGCTGGATATTCGCCAAGGTGGAGATTTGTTATGGTATGGCTCATTTATCATATCGAGACAGACGCTGGATCCGAAGCGGAGCGGAGCGAAGAATCTGTCCAAATTGGGAAGTTACGTGGGTTGGGGTGCGGGGGCAAAGCCCCGCGGTTGGGATGGTATGGCTCATATACCATATCGGGACAGACGCTAGATTGAAGCGGAGCAGAGCGGAGCGGAAGAATCTGTCCAAATTGGGAAGTTACGTGAGTTGGGGTGCGGGGCAAAGCCCCACGGTTTGGTACAGGGGTAATGTTGTAATTACATATTGTGCCTAGGTTTACTCAAACCTCGCAGTTGGGTACAATGTTGTAATTACATATTGTGCCTAGGTTTACTCCTGGGGTTATAAATAGGCCTGTTANGTAATTACATATTGTGCCTAGGTTTACTCCTGGGGTTATAAATAGGCCTGTTAGTAATCCTCTATTTTGTAACTCTTTTCTGAATAGTGAAAGGAACTCGCCGCTCTGCTCCCGAGGACGTAGGCATCTTCGCCGAACCTCGTTAAATCTCTGTGTTCTTCTGGATTTGTGTCGATTACTGTTTTTCTTCGCCCTTATTTTCTCAACAAGTATTCTTTCACTGAAATATTTTCTGCTTTCCCATCAAAAAATCTTTATCAAAATTATTAGCAATTTTAGCCTTTCGTACACATCAGAGATTAGTCGTATTAAAATGATTTTCTAAATAACGTGTTTGTCAATCTGCAAATATTGTGTCTTCTTCATCTTGAACCTTTTGGAGTTTTTGCTGTAAGATTAAATTTGCCTTTATCATGTGATGGCTTATATTATTTCAAGCTTTTTAGTTCCAGGACATATGAGATATATTGCAAGTCGACTAGCAATCTTGACACACTTGTATGCTAATAAAATTGTTCTATTATCAAGAGGGTTTGATGAATACGGACTTGTGCTAGTTGTTCTTAATTTTGACTCTGAAGAGGTATTTATTTATAATATGGCGCTGAACTTTATACTCTCGTTTAACTTGATCAACAATTAGATGGGAGTTAAAAAAAGTGGTCAAATGCTTGGCATCAACTCTTAAAATAAATCATAAGCTAACCAATAAAGCCTCATGCTCCACAATGATCTGATTGTTGGCCAATTTTAGTAATTTAGCCAACATATTTGGCTATTGCAAGTGAATTTAACAAAAAGAACCTTTTTGAAGCGCTTGAGCGAGCACTACCTGAGCAATAACTAGATCATTGTGGGGGGATTAGTGAGCTGATTTTTCGTGCGGGAGAGAATCCTTAATTACACTCTTCCATGCCTATCTTTTTTTATGTTTGATGCAAATGATTTTTTTAATAACAAAATAAATAATTTATGAATAAATTTTGATTTCAAAGTTTATGATTGCTATTAAATTAATTGAAAATTTTTTTATTATGAATTATGTGAATTAATTTGTTTCAGGCAGCAAAGTAAATGAAAGCATGTTACTCTTATCTGATTATAAAAAAATTATTATGTTTGTAAAAAAGAGAGTAAGCAGGTTGCTAATTTTAAGTTTACTAAATGTTGAAATGTTATGATCTTTTGAGCATTTTAAGCTAATTGGATTATCTTGATTATTTTTAAGTTTAGCATGGCTTTTTGATCAATTTTGCTGGAGAATTTTAGGTTCGGTTTTAGGTTTTTGGTGCGAAGACTTCGTTTTTTATGATAATTAATGATGTGGCATGAACAAATTCTTATGATCAGGCAGGAATCTCGAAGCATTTTGAGTTAGAAGCATTCTAAATTTAAATTCAAGATCATTCGGACCTCAGTTCTATCAAGTATATAGTCAAATTGACCTTCTAAAAAAGATAAACCCAATAAGGCCAAAAGTGATCTAATTTGAGTCCAAATATGCCTAGATCGAACACTTGAAGTGTAGTCAAAAGTTTTGTTGCATCAATGGAAAGATTAAATGGTTTAAAAATTTGACATTTTTATAGTCAAAATTGTGTGTCTGGACAAGAGAAATCCACCAAGTTTAAGATCATTCAATTCTGATATCATTAAGATATTTAAATGTTAAATAAATTATCTATGATTAAAAGAATCAATATGAACCGTCTGATGGAGTGTTTTAGAGATTGATCAAATTTACCAAAATGTTCATCTAAAAACACTATAAATAGACTCAGATTCTTCACTTGAAGAGGAAAAGAGAAGAGAATGAGCTGACAACTCAAGCTCACTCTTAAAGTCTAAGTGGTTGTTGTCAGTTATCAAAGTTCGTCGCCAACCATCAAAGTCATACCCATCCACCAAAGTTAGCCATCGACAACCACCAACAAGTTGTTACAGCCAACTATGACAATTATAGCACCTGAGTAGATTTATTGTAGTCAGCTACTACCACCAAATATTTTCTATAATCCCATCTTTTCTGATATAGGAGAAGTGTGGACCTCCGTACTTTTAGTTTTCTAGCATATTACTTTAACTGATCCAAATTACATTATTTTTTACCTTTTAAGGATTTTTCTACGTAGAAATTTAAGAACTCTTCTCACAGTTTTCTTTTATATGTGCGTGTGATGTATCTTCATGCAATACTAAAACGTTAAATTATCACTCTACTATCATAAAATTTTTATACACAATAGTCTGACAACGTATGTGGGAAATAAAATCCCATTTTTATATAAGTGTGTGCAACTTTTCAATGTTTAAGAAACACGATACTCATAACAATGGAGCCCCTCGCTTCAAAGGCAAGCATTCTTGGGGACAATGGTGGAAATTTTCTCTCATTTTTTTTATGTGTGTCCACCATAGATTTTGAAATATTTCTACATGAATGATCAGTTACAAAATTTAAATAAATAATATACCTCCTAGATGAAAAAATATATATATTACTTTAAAAATGGACCTAATTATTCGGATGATGAAAAGCTTTGTGATTATGGGTTTATGTAAATCAAGTGGTTTTCCCCAACCTTACGAGTGTAAGATATGGTTTGTTTTATTTCGGGGCCTGGTATCCCTTTAAGGGCAAGCTTTCACAGTCAATTACATCACCAAATTGTGAACTCCAAAAAAAAACTTGATTTACATATTGACTTAAATTACTCAGATTTCAAAGTTGGTCTTTCAAAGTTGGGACTTCAAAGGTTGGTGAATAAATCTAAATTCAAAATTTGTGAAGAATTAAGCTTAAAAGTCTGGACTTACAATTTAATAACGTGTGTGTCATGAAAAGGCTTGGGAGGGGGGATTTAACCATCCCAGGGAGGACGATTTACCCAAAAGTTTTAGATTGATTGATTATTAAAGAGCTTTGAGTTAAAATTAAGGTGCAATAAAAAGGTTCAGAATGGGCTGGAGGAGTAATTGATTTAAGAAGTTGAACTTAAAAGTCTGGATCAAGAAAATTGGTTTGAAAGTTTCACCTTCGAGTTGGATGGATTCTTAAACTAATGCGTAGAGTTGAGTAGGAAATATTTCTGGATAAAGGTAAAACATTCTAATTAGTATAAATCTCTACTTAGCACCATAAAAATGGCAAATGGAGGATTTTTTAGCTAAAAATCGTTAGTAGTGCCTTCATCAGTACCAATGAGTTACTTCTTATTAGGGCTCTTACATAGTTTCTGAAAATAAGGCAATTTATTTTATGTTCTAATTCTTGGTACTTGTTATGAGTATCTAATAAACTAACATAGGTTTTTAGACTGGACTAATATAGGGTTTGTGCGACTCTCTGTTTTTCTTCTACTTTGGCTAAGCTAGGGGGGTTTCAAAGCTAATCTACCTAGATTTGGTTTTCATGATTTAGAGTTGGTGAATTTTAATTTGTTTTTTGGAGTTTGATACTTAATTTGTGAGCTATTTTGATTCCTAGTTTATTGGTCATGGTGAAAATCAAGGCTCTTCTAAGTTAAAAGTTTTGCATTTTTAGTTTTTTATTTGACCTCCTTCATTTAGTTTTGTCTTTAGGTTTGGTTCTCAGTGTTTGAAGTTCTATGTCGCTTGCAAGCTTACTTGATTCAATTTCCTCTAAAGTTTCAAATGACTTAAAGATTTTAAGTTGTTTAAGTTTTAAAGAGTTTTATTTTGGAAGTTTTAAATCTTTTTAAGTTATTTTAACATGTTATTTAAGTGTTTAAGTGATCTTGGGTTAAATTTAAATATTCAATTTATCTTAAATTATTTAGTTAAGTGTTAAGGTTATCTTATTTGGTTTAAATTTTTTATTACCATATTTCATTTTTGGTTTACTTAATTAAAGGGTTTTGATTTAAGTATTTAAGCTCTTTAGTTAAGTGTTTGAGTTATGTGGTTTATCTATTTAAAATTATTTAGTTTAGTTGTTTTAAAGTTTTTAAAGTGTTTGGTTTAAATGTTTAAGTTCTTCTAGTTATTTTAAAAGTGTCTTAAAATTATTTTTAAGTTCTTGTTAAATTTTTTAAGGAAAATTATCATTATTCTTAAGTGGTCTTAAAATGTTTTAAGTAACTAATATTTAAACTATTCTTAAATTATTTTTAATTATTTTAATTGTTTTAATTTTTTTGAATTATTTTAATTTATTTTTAAGTCAATTTTCAATTAGTTGTTACGTTAGCTTTAAATTATGTTCTTTTTGAATTAGTTTTAAATTAGTCCTAAATTATTTTGAATTATTATTTATTTATTATTTAAATTATCTTGAAGTTATTTAAATCATTTTTTAAGTTAGTTTCAAGTGATTTAAGTTACTCTTAAGTTGTTTTGAATCACTTAAAGATTTTGAACTAAATAGATGTGTAAATGACACACATTTTATTAAAATGTTTACAATGAGAACCAACATGTATGAAGTTCTCCTCCTCTTTTTCATTTTATTTTATTTTCATGTATTTGATATATGGAAAGAACTATTCATGATATTTGAAGAATATGAAATATGATATACACATGGGTTGAACTACATATGAAATAAGAATTAAAATAGGCAATACTTAAACATGAATTAAACTAGACTACAAATAAAGTATGGATTAAACTACTACACATGGAGTAAGGAATGAAGTTAAATTAGGTTAGGCTCAAGTTAGGTTAGACTTGGGCTCAGGGTGAACTAAGCTTACACTCGGTTGACCAAGATTAAGATAGGGCCAGTTAGGGTTGAACAAGGTTGAGTTGTGTTGAGCTATGTTCAGTTAGAGTTTGGCTAGATTGGGCTAGTTTGAGCTAGGTTTGAGCTTGGTTGGGCTAGATTAAGCTAAGTTGGGCTAAGGCTGGGCTAGGGTGAAGTAGGTTGGGCTAAGTTGGGCTAGGTCATGCTAGATTTTAGGCTAGGTTAGGCTAGGGCTAGGTTTGGTTTGTTTTAGGTTGGGTCTAAACTAAGTCAGATACAAGATAGGTATGGGCTCAAATGGGTTCAGGCTAGGTTGAGTTTTGTCCAGGTTGAGTACGAGCTAGGTTGGGTCCGGACTAGGTTGTGTCTAGACTAGGTTGGGTCTGCGCTAGGTTGGGTATGCGCTAGGTTGGGTCTGACCTTTGTCTAACTTAATTATTTTATTTGAGTCTGAGGTTGGGTTAATGCTAAGTTGGGTTTAGGCTAATTCGAGTCTGACCTGAACCCGAGTCTAACCTAATTATTTTATTTAATTAATTTTTTCAAAACAAAATAAAAAGAAAATATAACAAAACTAAGTTATAAAAATAAAAGAATGAAATAAACGTATCAAACGGAGGAAGGAAAAGTTGATCGGAGAAGGAGGGAAACATCGCCCACTGAAGAGGAGGAAGGAGTAAGCATGCCTGGATTGTGGAGTGCAGCGAGCTATTTATAGGTGGCTCGAAGGAAGGGATCAAGGGAGAGAACAATTGCTGCCACTAATCGACCACGATGAACGTCAATTAGGGCAGAGATCGATGGTCATGTTTCCATATACAGTTGGAGCTCCCTGGGTCGCAATTGGAGCTTTCACAGATCTTCAACGATTAAACAACACTTCAATTGGCTGGAATCGAGTGGAAAAGGCCACGAACTGCCGACAATGCAGGTGTGCCAGCCAGTGACACGGGGAGTATAATTGGGGAGATGGAGGGGACACAGGCGTGCCACTCTGAAGCGCGCCCACACTGGTTACTTTTGTAGTGCTCCGCTCCTCATTGGTGTGGGGACGCTGCATTGGCGCAGGGGCACCATTCCCATAACCAAGCATGATTACGCTTGAATGGCGGCGCAGGGGTGTCACTATTTATTGAAATATTATTGCAGTGCTATTGATGTGATATTAACGTGTTATTGATGTGCTATGCAAGTGTTATTGATGTGTTATTACGATGTTATTGATGTGTTATTTGGTACATCAATGACACTCGAATAACACATCAATGACACTCGAATAACACATCAATAACACCACAATAACACATAAATAACACTACAGTAATACATCAATAACACATAAAAAACATTGCGGTGTTATTTATGTGATTCAGGTATGTACGTGATATATTTATTTGTTTAAGTAATAAACTAATAGCAATATATTATTATTATTAATTTATCATATATTATAATTTATAGGATTTAATTATTTAAAATATGATGATATTGTTATTTAAATTATTTTAATTAATCATAATTTATCATATTTAATTTTATGATTATGGATTATAAAGTTTCAAATATTTATTTCATATACAAATCAGATCTCAGATAATAAATAACTTTAGGTAACTTGCGGTATTATTAATGTGTTATTCAAGTGTTATTATGTTATTATTTGAGTGTTACTTGAGATAATTCATTTTGTCTGCGGTGTTATTGCAGAGTTATTGTAGTGTTATCACGGTGTTATTACCGACGAAAACACCAAAATAACATAGCTGCAACAAATAACATGTTTTTTTGTTGAAACATCGAGCTTGTCGGGTCGGGGTCAGACGAAAAATATTAGGCAATATATACCTAATATATTTATTTAAGTAATAGACTAATAGTAATATATTATTATTGATAATTTGTTATATATTATTATTTATAGGTTTTCGTTTTTTTAAAATATGATAATTTTGTTTTTGAAAATATTTTAATTAATCATAACTTATCATATTTAATTTTATGAATTTATATTATAATATTTACGAAGGATTTGACGTAATTAAAAAATGCCAAAGGTGGGTTCGGGGCGGGCCGTAAGGCTCATTTTCTTTTTCTTACCGCTGCGGCCATTGGCCAACCGAGCGGCAATGCTCGCTACATCACCTTCCTGGACCGAAACCTTAAGACATACCCCTCCCCCAGTCGCAACCCACGAAACAATGGCCTACTGCACTCCACCTCTCGCCCCGAAACCCTCGCCCAAGTTCTTACCCTCTCCCGGTTTCACTCAAATCCATCGCCTTCCTGCCCAAACCCTTAAGGCATACTCGCGATTGGAGCTAGCTAGGAGACAACGAGCTAAATCGCGGCGTATAGAGACCTGAAACTCTTCTTCTTTCTTCTCCTTCCGATCCGCTACTACCCGAAACCATTGTGAAAGGTAATCTTGTTCGCACTATAGAGGGGAAGGCAAACCAAAGCTATATCCTTCTCTGAAAATTTCTGGTTTTAGATTGTCGAGGTTCTCTGATTTTAAGAGTTTAATCAAGTTGCAGACGTCTTTCTGAAAGTTTTTGAACGATTAACATACATACCACTAAATTACTGAGTGTTTTCATATCTAACGCCTATACTGCTATTTATTTTTTACTTTATATGTCATTTTACCAAAGTATGAAAAGCTGCACCAACTTTTAAAAGTAAAAGTCGTGATATTTCTGATGCGATATGAATGATTTAGGTGGTATAAATGTAAACAAAAATCAAAATGTAGGTGCTGGATATGTAAATACATATGAATTAGGTGTTATGTATGTACATTCCTTTTTTTTTTTAATTTGGTGGTGTTGTAGATCTCTGTATTTGCTTTTAAATATTTGTCTTCAAGCTCATAGGTAGGGAAGGTTGAGCTTTATCAGGCCTTTCCATTCCAATCAATCAATCTAAATTGGAGAAAAGTCCAAAGTTTACAGAAATTTACCCCCAATGCATTTAATCTCATTACTTGAAAAAAAATGCATTTTTCACCATCTTATCACTTTATTTCTTCTCAATCTCACAATCTTGAGCTGTTAAAATTCAACTCTTCTGCAGTTGCATGTGAAAGTCCACAAGCAAGAGCAACCACGGGATCATCTTGCCTCACAAAGGTATGCTTCAGTAATAGCTTTGGTTTTTTAAATTTCTTTCTCAAATTTGTTAGCCGTAGGACGTATATTGAATTGAAGTATTTCATCTAAAGTTCATGTTAAAGCATTCTTATGGTTAGGACTTATGCATGATGGATATGTGTATGTTCGGGTCACATTAAAATTTATATACCAAGTCTTATAATATGTATTCAGATTAACTCTCTTGCAAGTGTTGTAATAATATGCATACAATGTTCTGGTTAGATATATATGCAGAACTCAACCAAGTGTTTGTCATGAATCTGAAGCGTTTATAATTTCATATATTAAAACATTCAGCTATATTTGGATGTTTAAATACTTGCTTCAAATACACCTTGTTCACTAATTGATATAAGCCTAAGTAAATTATAATATTTGTGCGTTGTAAGACTTCAAATATGTTTTGTGTGAACTCCTCTTTGCTTCTTTATGATCGCATCAAAGCAGATGATAGACAAATGTTTGGATTTGGAATGTTTCTTCAACTTGACCCAATTTTTAAGAGGCAAAAGCTGAATTTTAGGTTTTACTGATATAAATCTCTGAAAATGTTAACTCTGCCACTTGATTTTGCTTGAATGGCTTTCCAACCTTGGATGCAGATATGGATGCAGCTTATGTGAGGTTTGAGGTATAGTATGTGTTTAATTTGTTTCATTTTGATGGCTTATAATTTATTGTGAATTGATTTTCTTCAAAATTTGATTGTCCAAATTGGTTCATAAGTAACAGTTGGTTTCTTGATGAAATGACATGTGATGATTTTGCAAAACTTTGCTTGTATTGTTTAAGCATGATATGCTCTAGATTGTCATCCAACAACTGATACTATAAATATAGATTCTCCTTTATAAGGAGATTTTATGTTTTGGAAGATTTATATGCATACCACCCAATTATTATCTATCTAAATATCTAACAACTATACGTCAATTTTTACATACGTACCACCTTACCTATGCATGAGAAGTTGTATTTAAACCTTTAAAAATTAAATTGGTGGGATTTTTGATTCGATATGAGAGATTTGAGTGGTGGTAATGTGAAAAGTAAAGTTTAGATGTTGTGAATACAACAACAACAACAACAAGCCTTTATCCCACTAAGTGGGGTCGGCCACAAGAATCCTTCTTTTTCTTTGCGTCCTAGATGTTGTGAATACATTAGAATTTAATGGCATGTTTGTAATTGCCTTATCTAAGCCTTTTTTTAGTTTGTTGCAACTTTACTCAACAAACTCACTCACAACCCGCGTCAATTTCAGCTCTTATGAAGTTCCAAAACCCAACGTCAAACTTGCTAAAATTCTGCTTCTAGACGGCCCCCAATACTCACTCAAAATCTGCTCCGTTTCAACCATCTAAACAACCCCAAAACTCACTCAAAACCTGCTCCGTTTCAACCACCTAAATAGCCCCCAAACTCAATCGAAACCTGCCACATTTCAGCACCTAAACAGCCCCCAAGCAAACCTTCAAAACCTGCTTGTAGTCGCTGAAAGCTCTTGTGATTCAGCCCTTAAGCACTAGTTGAAGCTCACATAATATTTGCCCGAATTCGATACACAACCATCTCTTAAACTTCTCTCAAAATCTACTTGTATTTGTTGAAGTCCTATGGATTTACAAAGCTACCGTGTAATTCTTATGGATTCACATGCTTAACACTCAAATATGCAAACTTACAGATCCACCGTGTAATATTTATGTGTCTACATACCTAACATTTAAATTTACATTCGTGTTAAATCTATCATCTTGATTTTTGCACATCACGTTCACTTTTGTGATCCTATATCGAATTGAATTCTCATATAAATTCTCTATATGCATTTGCCAGGTAAATCCGTTCGCGGTTAGGATGTCGAATACTCATGAAGCTACTTTGGAGCGGACAAAATGGACGATATCAATCTTCACATCTGTGAGATCTATCTAAAACAGCTCGACTTTTCCTTTAAAATCCTTCCTCACCTTTAAATTCTTAATCCAAATTTTGAAAAATTAAAATTGATATAATTCAAATCCAAATGATCATTAATCAACAAAATAATAAAGAAATAATAAAATTGAAATGATTAAAAGTAATTAAAAGAACATGTGTAACTTTTCCAAGATTGTAAACATATCATTTTCACTATCAAACTTAATAAACGAAATCATTAACATTTGAAAATTCGACCAACTAGTTCAAATCACTTAATAAGACAAAACATAACCAATTAAATACACCATGTGTGACCGCCAACTTTGTAAAGGATATGCTAAGTTAAAACTGGCTATCTCCAAGGCCGAGAAGAAATTAGAAACTCTTCTTAGAGAGAAGGAAGAGCTACAGAAGAAATCCAAAGAAAACGCTAGGCTGCTCGCTTCCTCTCAAGCGTAGATAAACTGGTTAGAGGAGGAGAAAGCTAAGCTACTCTATGAGCTAAGGGAGAAAAATTCACGTAATTCCTCATTAGAATGCGAGTTAGCCGATGTGAAGGGACGGCTAAAACCTTGATGGAAGAGCTTGAAGAGCATAAATGATCAGCGAGACTCCTAGTTGAACACTCTGTTGAGCAAAGGAAGAAGATGGAAGACAAAGCTACATACCTTGAAAAATTTTATATGATGTCTGAAGAAGTCGACAAGTTGAATAAGGAGTTAAAAGAAAGATTCACACGCTTGAAGGAGCAGCTTGTAGGAAGGAAAATGCAAGAGGAGTTCCTTCAAAAAATTAAACTGATGTCTGAGTATGAAGAGTTACTGGCAGATCATTTTTAGAGGACGATCAATCAATGCATAGTACTGAGGTGCAAAAAGAGATCCTTCCTCCTGATTGGAATGATTTGGAACGATACACGCAGCTTCTTGGATGATCTGGTGATGAATAGTAAGATCAAGATGAAACTTCTTCTAACGCTTGATTGTTGCTTTTTCTGTGGTCTTTATGTATGTGTGAGGATACACGTGTATCTATATTCTTAGTATTTTATTGGTATATTTTTTATCTATATCTGACATTGTAGTGTTCATATATGATCATAGCTTTGCTTCCTTTAGCGTTTGTGGTTTGATTGCATCATTAATACAAATCCTTTAACTCAAGTTTTACAATTTATATCAATGCATTTTAAGTATTGGGAAAGTCACGTTACGGCTCTTGCAGGTGGATTCTGTAACCATTGCCAATGAAGTCCTTGCCTAGAGAAGCACACATTTCTTTTTTTAATTATTATTGGTGTCGAGTAATATCAGCAATGGTAATTATAATAAATAATAATAAATATGTCATTACGAGGTTAGGTAAAAAAAAGTTAGTAACACTTATCGTGACTCCTCCTTCAAGGCATGTAAATAGGGTGGAGGAGTGACCTGTGAAAAACTCTCAAGTGGAAGTCGTTAAAACATTTTTGTTGAGCGAAGAAAGGAAGATAGATAAAGATGGTGTGATGAGAGGAGTCTTTCACAAGAAGGGAAGTAAACTATCCTCGCTGATCCTACGAGGTAGGAGATAGTCTTTTTGTTTGTTGATATCTGAACTAGGGGGTCTTTTGCTCGCTGAATCCTAACATCAGGTTGTTCAAATTTAGTAGGGCTAAGGCTCTCTCTAGGGTCACCGGAGGGGTTTCACCCGATAGATGATAAATGATTATGAAATTTCACATGTGCATCCCTCTATCAAGTAAGAACTATAACATGAACTTTATGCTCCGTCGACACCCTCACAGCTCCTATTGTTTTTATTGGGAGTGTTCAATGCTCTTAGCTTTGTCGTTATTGGGTAATGTGGAGACCCGATCCACAACAATTTAATTAACTTTCTAATTAAGAATTCCACCTATCACACCTACCTTCCCACCTACCGCTCACCTACCACATCCCACATACCGCTCACCTACCTCCCACCCACCGCTCTCTTGGTTTCTATAAATAGTCTCTTATGGCTTGTCATAAATTAGGCAAGCAAGGCCAAACCAAGTACTCTAAGAGAGAAAGAGAGGGAGAGAGAGAGAGAGAGAGAGAGGAAGAGGGAAGAAAATAAAGATTTTCTTATAAAAGTCGAGGTGCTCGATGGTGTAATTCCTAGTAGAAATAAAATTTTCTACAGCTCCGTGGACGTAGGCAAATTTGCTGAATCATGTAAATGTGTGTGTCGCTCTGATATTTTTTCTGCGTGCAATTTTTCTCGTTCCATTTTTCGTTTAATTATCATTGTTTTTCACAACAATTGGTATCAAAGACCCAGTTCAGATCTGAAGAAGAACGATGGCCGGAGATGAAGTGAAGGTTTTGGGGATTGAGAAGTTCAATGACACAAATTTTGCTTACTGGAGGATGCAGATAGAAAACTATCTCTATGAGAAGAAACTTCATCTTTTGTTACTGGGAAAATAACCGGAAAAGATGGACAATGCGGAATGAAATCTATTGGATCGACAGGTTCTGGGGGTTATTCGATTAACCCTATCAAAATCGGTTGTCCACAACGTCATCAAGGAGAGAACTATTTCAGATCTCATGACAATTTTAGCAGGTATGTATGAAAAGTCATCGGCGAATAACAAAGTGCGCCTAATGAACTTTAGGCAAGTTTTTGAAGTTAGTTTAGTATGATGAGTATGTAGAAACTCATTATTTCTTTAACTAATGCTCACTTTTGCTCCATTCGATATGAGCAAAGAGAAAGATGAGTATCTTGTTGTTGGATATTACTCTTGTGAATAATCGATGTATATTTTAAGGATTTTTAATTGAAAAATTAATTTTGTCTTAAGTTACTTCTTATAAAAAGGAAATAATGATGCTTGAGGTATAAATCGGTCTCCCTCTTGAGAGATTTTTACTCTCATTAAGGTCTTACTTTCTTGGTGGCTCGGGATCTACATTTATAAGGTTTTTCTCGTAGTTTATGGGTCTCTAACATTTTTTGAGAAGATAGTTAATTATCCCTTAGCAAAAAAGATTTATTTTTTTTGTCATAACAACTTACTTAGAACTTATATTGTTGTCAAATGTCTTCACTCTTAAATAAGTAAAGGCGAGTCATTGGAGTACTTGGCTTTTCCTTTTTTCTTATGCTCAATAATTGTTATTTAAACGAATGTGTCACCTCGCCATGCTTTTGGGATAAAAAAAATTGAGATCATCCCCGCGCCACGTTCTACGGACTTTTTTACTGAGATACATAATTAGCTTAAACACGCTTAGGCTAACTTGCTCTTTTATTATGTATGTTTTCATCCATGAAGAATTGGGTTTGCCAACAACTTGATAGCGAGCTGTGGCGTCAACTTTTTTGAAGACAAGATCGTTTGCTTTGAATTGACATTCCTTCACTCACGAGTAGTATTATTTTGAGGTTCTCTTGACTAATGCTTGTCATAATGCAAGTTGATCGCGTTGCTCTTTCAAGAGATCTAGCATTTGCACAGACTTCTGTCATGAAGTTCTCTTCATTCGTTCAACTCTTGCTGAAAAAAAGATAATTAGGACCCACTGAGTATTTATGTCATACTATACTGGAATTACTGCTTCAATTGCATGTGACAAGATGAAAGAAGTGTGTCCGGTTAAAGTGAAGGGTGTAGTTTGTAACACCCATAATAAGAAGGGCAATATTTTAGCTCAGAGTCATTTTCGCCCTTTTATATATTTTTTTTTCAGTAAGCTGAGGATCAATTTTTTGGCAGCTTCTACTAGCCTTTTTTTTTGGATGGTGAACATAAATATACTTGAGCTATTTCTCTTGCGCAAAATTTTTCATTTTGTTATAGGCAAATCAACATACAATATCGGTTCATATAAAGTTGCATACTATTTCAACAGTGATTTTTGTTGGTGTCTTGGCTTCAATTCATTTATAAAAGTAGTTAATCCTTACAAGAATGAACTTTTATTGTCCTTTTCTTGGAGGAAAGGGGCTCAGGAGTTCCATCCCCCAAATCATGAAAGACTAGAGATTTGTGATTGATTGAAGCTTATGAGAATGTTATAATCACATGGGAGCAAATATTTGGAATTGTTCGCATCTTTGTACGAACTTCTCCGTGTCTTTTC
>JXCR01074735.1:3852-42948 GCA_002079205.1 Phalaenopsis hybrid cultivar | reverse complement strand
AATGGGTAAGTGGTAGAAACCAATCCCACCTTTGTCACATTAAAGGATAAATTGACAATTTCCATAAATTACTCTAATTTGGAAGATAGTGAAGATAAAATGATCCTTAAGGTTAGGGGTTGAATTCGGAAGTCAATAATTCATTAATTCAATACCCCTTAATTGGTGTTCAAATGATAATGCAATACTCTGATAAGAATCACATTTGCATATTTAACTTTTCCTAAAATTACAAACATACTTATTAAGTCTTAAGGGCTTGGGAGTGAGCTAGGATTAATCAAATTTGATTAATATGGATTAGAAAAGATGATAAAATTAGTTTTAAATATATTTGAATCACTACAAGCCTATCTTCAAAGATCAAATAGCCTAAGCTTCTTAATTAAGTTAATTTGCCCCCTAAAGACCTTCATCAACATAATTTATAAATAAAATATCAAGTGACAATTACCTCATCCTTAGGATTGGCTAGAATATCAGTTCATTGAGCATAAGGGTATTATAAAGATGAGTTATTAAGCAATATAATGAGTTTGAACGAACTCGAGACTTTTCAAGAGATTGTGAGATGTCCGAGGCCTGGTCCCTGAACCTTACTTATACTCTTTTGGATATCTTGAAGCACGATTAAACTCATTATGCCTTGCTTAAGAAATCATCTATACACTTAAATAAATACGACCCACCAAGTTATGACATTAGGTTTGGTAGGCTTGTGACAAACTTATCTATAGGCTTAACTTTCTCGTAAATTATAAATGTTTACTGCAAAAGATATTAAAATTTTAGGTGGAGGAACGAGAAGACTTGACATGTGCACTTTCAATATTTACTGTACCTTCTTTTCCTGCACTTTCTTTATTGTACTTTTTTCATATTTATAAACTTGCATATTTAATAACAATGNAAATATATATATATATATATATTAAATGTCCCTCCGAAGCGGGCGACGAAATTTCCATTCGGGCGACCGACAACTTCCAGAGGACCCCCCCCTAAAATTGTGTTGACATCCTTGTAGATGAACCTGGGAGGTAAGTTTCAATAGAAAGCTAGTAGTGGATAAATTCTTCGCTAAAAAGACCCCTTGAGGGCAAGTGACAGATAAGATCTCCATCCATACCCCTAGAAGATTAACTTAAGAGGCATCCTAATAGGAAGCTAGTAGTGAATACAATCTTCACCATAAAGTCTTGATGAGAGCAAATAGTTGATAGGGTCTCAACTCAAAATTCTCAGAAGGCTACAAGTCTCAAAAGGTACATGCATATCAAAAGCCTTATAAGGCAGAAGCCTCATAAGGTACATATTCACCTACAAAATTCAGAAGGCACGAGCCTCAAAAGANTCAAAAGGTACATGCATATCAAAAGCCTTAAAAGGCACAAGCCTCATAAGGTACATATTCACCTACAAAATTTAGAAGGCACGAGCCTCAAAAGGTATATAATTTTTCTTTATACAAAAAACATGTGCTAACTTTGATTGTAGGCTTCTACATATTTTAGAATGAAAATAATCTCAGAAAGCAAGAGCCTTAGAAAATTTCGATGTCAGTCTGCTCTTACTGTAAAGATGAAAGCTTCAACAACACCATGGAGTTGGGGAAATTTCATCCCAGAAATTAGGGGAAAGTATTTTAGAAAGAAACAAATGCAACCACATAAGAAACATCAAAACTCTTAGTACATCAAGCAAAAGAAATATGAGCAAACAAATACATCATCACTACATTATCATCGTGTATAAATAGCATATCAAGTGATTGAAAATANTCTTACTGTAAAGATGAAAGCTTCAACAACACCATGGAGTTGGGGAAATTTCATCCCAGAAATTAGGGGAAAATATTTTAGAAAGAAACAAATGCAACCACATAAGCAACATCAAAACTTTTAGTACATCAAGCAAAAGAAATATGAGCAAACAAATACATTATCACTACATTATCATCGTGTATACATATCATATCAAGTGATTGAAAATCTACAATAATCAACACATATTATTGCAAAAATTATAATAAGTTAGCTTAAGAAAAGAGACTAATCCAAAATAGCATTCTCCACATTCTCAGAAGGTCTGCGACTTCATGTTCTTTTCATCAAAAGCCAACATCATATGTCGAAAAGCCTGCAAAGTCTCCAAATTATGATCAAGAAGTTATTTCTCTTGTGCTCGCCAAGAATATGATTGATCTTAGTAACCTCAATCTTCCATGCCATCGAATAAAGAGACAACTCATTTTCAAATGGTGTTGGCATTTTCTCCTCAAAATTTTGATACTATAATTGATTTTTAGAGGTACTAGATTATCCAAATGGTCAACCAAGGGGAGCTTCTTTGATCGCACAACAACAGGTTGGGAGACTCCAATTAATAGATCTGAAGAGCTTCATTGATCGCATAATAATAGACTAGAAAACTCTAGTTAGCAGAAAGAGGGAGCTCCAAGGAACGCACATAAAAAAGCTGGGAGAATCCACCATTTTCTCCTTTTTGGGACTTTTTATAGACATAAAATCCCACAAAAGAACCTATAAAATGTCCACAATGACATAAATCCTGTTAATTTTGCAGGCACACCTCAAACTGTTCGATTCAACCAAATTAAGGATTGTCACACGGCTTCCTCACCAACAGATTATGATCTGCAAGATTGCTCCAAAGTAGATTCAACAGTTTCGGCGATCCTTGCCATTCACTTGTATANGAAAGAGGGAGCTCCAAGGAACGCACAACAAAAAGCTGGGAGACTCCACCTTTTTCTCCTTTTTGGGACTTTTTATAGACATAAAATCCCACAAAAAAACCTATAAAATGTCCAAAATGACATAAATCCTGTTAATTTTGCAGGCACACCTCAAACTGTTTGATTCAACCAAACTAAGGATTGTCACACGGCTTTCTCACCAGCAGATTATGATCTGCATGATTGCTCCAAAGTAGATTCAATAGTTTCGGCGATCCTTGCCATTGACTTGTATGNCTGATGAAAAATACCTTATATTAAGTGAACAATATAATTAATGAGAAATATTTATTAGTAAAAATAATATCTAAAATAAAAAATAGCTTTTTTCACTGGAAAAAAAAACTTGATTAAAAAAATAAAGTGGTATTTAAATGCATACCTTAAAATTCTCTGTGGTACCAGGTAAATTAATTTATATATATATGAATTAAATATCTCTCCGAAGCGGGTGACGAGATTTCCATTCGGGTGACTAATAGCTTCCAGAGGAGCCCCCTAAAATTGTGTTGACATCCTTGTAGATGAACCTAGGAGGTAAGTTTCAGTAGTAAGCTAGTAGTGGATAAATTCTTCGCTAAAAAGACTCCTTGAGGGCAAGTGGCAAACAAGATCTCCACCCATACCCCTAGAAGACTAATTTAAGAGGCATCTGAATAGGAAGCTAGTAGTGAATACAATCTTCACCAAAAAGTCTTGATGAGAGCAAATAGTTGATAGGGTCTCAACTCAAAATTCTCAGAAGGCTACAAGTCTCAAAAGGTACATGCATATCAAAAGCCTTAAAAGGCACAAGCCTCATAAGATACATATTCACCTAAAAAATTCAGAAGGCACGAGCCTCAAAAGGTATATAATTTTTCTTTATAGAAAAAACATGTGCTAACTTTGATTGTAGGCTTCTACATATTTTAGAATCAAAATAATCTCAGAAAGCATGAGCCTTAGAAAATTTCAATGTCAGTATGCTCTTACTGTAAAGATGAAAGCTTCAACAACACCATGGAGTTGGGGAAATTTCCTCCCATAAATTAGGGCAAAGTAGTTTAGAAAGAAACAAATGCAATAACATAAGCAACATCAAAACTTTTACTACATCAAGCAAAAGAAATATGAGCAAACAAATACATTATCACTACATTATCATCGTGTATAAGTATCATATCAAGTGATTGAAAATCTACAATGATCAACACACATTATTGCAAAAATTATAATAAGTTAGCATTAGAAAAGAGACTAATCCAAAATAGCATTCTCCACATTCTCAGAAGGTCTGTGACTTCATGTTCTTTCCATCAAAAGGCAACATCCTCTGTTGAAAAGCCTGCAAAGTCTCTAAATTATGGTCAATGAGTTATTTCTCTTGTGCTCGCCAAGAATATGATTGATCTCAGTAACCTCAATCTTCCATGCCATCGAATAAAGAGAAAAGTCATTTTCAAATGGTGTTGGTATTTTTCCTCAAAATTTTGATACTATGATTGATTTTCAGAGGTACTAGATTATCCAAATAGTGAACCAAGGGAGGCTTCTTTGATCGCACAACAACAGGTTGGGAGACTCCAATTAATAGATCTGAAGAGCTTCGTTGATCACATAATAATAGACTAGAAAACTCTAGTTAGCAGACTAAGGGAGCTCCAATGAACGCACAACAAAAAGCTGGAAGACTCCACCTTTTTTCCCTTTTTGGGCCTTTTTATAGACTTAAAATCCCACAAAAAAAAAACTATAAAATGTCCAAAATGACATAAATCCTGTTAATTTTGCAGGCACACCTCAAACTGTTCGATTCAGCCAAATCAAGGATTGTCACACGGCTTCCTCACCAGCAGATTATGATCTGCATAATTGCTCCAAAGTAGATTCAACAGTTTCGGCGATCCTTGCCATTGACTTGTCCAGATCATGTCGACGATCTTGCACAACAGNTTTTTCCTCAAAATTTCGATACTATGATTGATTTTCAGAGGTACTAGATTATCCAAATAGTGAACCAAGGGGAGCTTCTTTGATCACACAACAACAGGTTGGGAGACTCCAATTAATAATAGATATGAAGAGCTTCGTTGATCGCATAATAATAGACTTGAAAACTCTAGTTAGCAAACTGAGGGAACTCCAATAAACGCACAACCAAAACCTGGGAGACTCCACCTTTTTCTCCTTTTTGGGCCTTTTTATAGGCTTAAAATCCCACAAAAAAAAAACTATAAAATGTCCGAAATGACATAAATCCTGTTAATTTTGCAGGCACACCTCAAACTGTTCGATTCAGCCAAATTAAGGATTGTCACACGGCTTCCTAACCAGTAGATTATGATCTGCATGATTGCTCCAAAGTAGATTCAACAGTTTCGGCGATCCTTGCCATTGACTTGTCCGGATCATGTCCACGATCCTGCACAACAATTTCTGCTAGGCCACGCCCCTGAAGGATCAAACAGGTTAGCTCAACTCATTGGGCTAAGCGCTTGCTCTACCTTACACGGTCACGGTTCTGACCAGCTTTGTGACCCAAGGCTTTGTCGTCAACCCGTCGACCTATCAAGCATTCGAGTTTGCTCTAGCCTGCACAACACTTCCAACCATCGTACTATAATGTTTNCTTTGTCGTCAACCCGTCGACCTATCAAGCATTCGAGTTTGCTCTAGCCTGCACAACACTTCCAACCATCGTGCTATCATTGTTAGAGAAAGAATGAAAAAAGAATATTTCAATCCCCTCTTAGCCATAGGATTCCTATTTCTTTTTACCTACCTTTTAATAACATTTAGTAGGAGAATCTCTTAATGAGACGCTTCTTTCTAAGAAATGAAAGTGGGGAAAAATAAATAGCACATCAAAAGGGCAAAAAATTTATTCATAGTTTTGTTTTCAAAAATATAAACCAAATCAAATATTGAGTTCAAGATAGGACACTATCATGAAAAACGTATGAACCATTTAATCATTTTACACATTTTTGCTATGGTCTCTCAATGATGTAAGAAAATTATGAAACTAAATGTATATCCGTAAAACAACCTATATACTTGATTCATGATGAGCCACTTAGATCCAAAATATCATAATAGGATAAGCTTGCCCCAACCAGCCAACTTAACAAACCAATAATGACCATGAACTCATCAACTTTTCGAAAAAAACTTAGGTTGTCAAGTCGACTAAAGTTTAACCACTCGCATATAAAACGATAAAATCAAGTGAATCAAGATTTTTTAAACCAATTAATTAAATATTGAGAACTAAATTTTCTGCCAAAAACTAAAACACATTGCAAATAAATAGGCATGCTCCCTCCATTCGAAGAAAATAGGTATCATTAAGAATTACTCTATGTTTCTTGCAACGCTAAAAATTTAAATTTGTAATAGGAGTTCGAATGGAAGAGAGATTGGGATCCAAATACGACAGATTTGATAAACATATAAAACTCTCTCTCTCCACCATATCCCTCCATGTCTTTTCTTTCTTTTTTTTTGTCTCGAATATCTTTTGAGTAATATTTGAATGTGATCAAGAAAAAAATTGGATCAACCAAAGTACTTGCTAACTTGCTTTAAGCTATCAAATTTTAAATTGATATAATGTTCTTTCCCCAAATGAAAAAATTCAATAAATAAATAAATAAATATTTAGAAGTAAAATTCTCGTAAGGATGTTTTACGAGAAGGATTTAGGAGCTACTCGGCTAGAGGAATTTGGCAATCAATAATACTCATGGTTGTCGTGATGAACGGAAAAATTCTGTTCGGACTCCAGACATAACTCTAAGTGCAGACTATTATATCGCGGAGATTATCCTGGAGTTATTGAGCTATAAGAGCTTATTTTGAGGTTATGGAAGAGAAACTCAAATATTTCACTTCAATAATCCTAAATAACTCAAAAATAACCTCAAAATAACATCTGTAGTTCCACTTCAATAACACCAAAATAACCCAAAAATAACTTCGATTATGTTATTTCAGGGTTATTTAAGTAGAACAGTAGATGTTATTTCAGAGTTATTGCGGAATCCCCAGTTCCACTTAAATATTTTTTAGGTGGTCACTATATAGCACATGGTGGTATATTACTTCTAATATTATTTTTAAACGAAAAACATCTTTTAAAGATTAACGCAATAGATGTGACATATAAATAAATACATGAGAATTGTGTACGACTGTAAATTTCCTAACGATACGTATGTTCATTAATCCATTAGGCTGACAGGTACTAATTTTTTAGTTGACATTTATCTAAAACCAATCTCCAAGGAGAAGCTAGCAAAACATTTACAAATGGAGCATTTACAAAAATACCACACAACACTGTATTTAGATATCTAACTCAATTCTATTTTTACATTTAAAATACCCAAAATCCTTTCCATATCATATTAAAAATACCACTATTACTAACATGTAAAAAGTGAAATACCCCTTTTTTTTTCAAAGCATGGATAAAGTGCTATAAATGGAGGAGGTTGCGAATTTCAGTTGAAGAAACTGATGGCATGGAGAACAGCAGCTTGCGAACAAGAGACATCAAAAACAAAAATGGAGGTTCGAAGCATTATGTTGGTTCCCCTATCAAGAACCGAAACAAAGGGTTAAACCCGATCTTCAAAATAGCAGCATACTGCAGGCAGCTGTTAAGGATTCACAATTTCGAAATTGGCCGACATGATGAGGATGATTCGATTCGTCGTCCAAGTTGGGTGGTAATTGTGAAAATTTGGCTGTGGATAAGAATTTCCCCTATTTAGGAGAGATAAGGAAGGTATGGATGTTAAACTGTGAAACATTCATTGCAGGTAGTAGAAGTACTAGCTCTGTCTCACCCAATTGCATTAGTGAGAAGATGTGCAAACCAGGTGTTTGTGATAATGCCGCTAATGACCAGGGTCCTATTGCCCCACAATTTCTCACGTAGCTTCAGTCTAGCACTGGAATGGGGACTACCCGAGGAAATTTGCAGGAAAACAGGATCAAGTTTGGAGAACTACAACAAGCTTTGCATGACAAAAAACAACCATAACAGAATGCTTTGCAGAAACCAATTTATATACATGTCACGACAAATGAAAGCACTAAGGATTTCATTAGTGTCAATGAGACTGTTAAACTTAATATGGTATGCGAGAAGCAAAATATACAGAAGTTCGAAGACGCTCTAGTGGGCAAGATATTGGGAAGGCATGTTCTGTTGCCCATTTCAAGCCTGGAACTTAAGCGCAAATGGGACCAATTTGGACACATCCAAATTGCCACTGTGCAAAATGACTGTTTTGTTGGCATTTTCAATGCTGCTGAAACCAAAGATGCAGTTCTTCCCAGGGAAACATGGTCTGTAGCATGAAACATTATAGGGCTTGATATATGAAGGACTAATTTCTCACAGGATTCTCTTAGTGGTTTCTCGGCACCAATCTGGAACAGACTACCGCAACTTCCTCTCCTCTTTTGGGATAGTACTAATATCCCCCATATAGCAACAACAGTGGGACAGCCATTATGGTTGGATACAAATACCAATTTGTGGGGGTGAAATGTATATGCTCCAGTATGTGTTAAACTCACCTCCAAAGAAATTGAAAGCTGGGACGGGTTTTGTGGGTCGAAAGTGAATTTTATCCAAGGTTTGAATATGAAGGGATCTCACATCTCTTCTTTAACTGTCACAAAATAGTCAAAAGCTTAATCAAAGCAAAGAAGCTCTGCATCGTGATGAAGGGTCCAACAAACGGGAACAATATTGGAAATTCTCTTTTGCCGGAGCAACCAAATATGAGCATGGCCAATGGTCATGGCCCCCTTAATAAGGGTTTAGAGAGCACTTCAGGGCAGGATGGAGAAGCGGAAAGAGGTCCATTATAATAAGGATGGAGAAGCGGACGGAGGTCCATTATAATATCCAGGAAGCCACTCCACTTTCAGGGGCCGAGAATATTGTGAAACATATTAATGTATGTATGAACAGTGCCATCTGCAACTCACGGGTTGGCAACCAAAGTAGGTTTAATGCTCTTAGAGGAAAAGGGATATCGGAATTTGAGCTGGGACCATGGACTTGGCTCTCAAAGGGACGGAAATGGCCAAGGATACTAAAATGAATGATAAGAGGAGCTTGTTTCACTCCTCCAATAAGGATCGAGGTGAGCTTGCAAAGAGTCTTTGACACAAGTCGAACGTGCTCATCGGCCAACCGATGAAGATTCAGACTTGATTCTAAGGAATAATTTGAGTGAGCTTCCTATTGGCATGAAAGATCCAACCATCCAAGGCTACACGTAGTCTTCTTCTAGATCCAATCCAACAGATTGCTAAGGGACTTGGTGGCACCAAATCATAAGCTGGTAAGGAAGGAGTCTCCAAAGCTCATTTTGGAGCAGCTTCATTTAGGCCCGGTGAAGATGAAAAGTAAAAAATGCAAGAAGAATGAAGANAAGGGACTTGGTGGCACCAAATCACAAGCTGGTAAAGGAGTCTCCAAAGCTCATTTTGGAGCAGCTTCATTTAGGCCCAGTGAAGATGAAAAGTAAGAAAATGCAAGAAGAAAGGACGTCAGGATCGTGCCCCCTTTAGTTACCCAATGGCGCCCATCCTTTTTTAGAATTCTTGGGATGTCTGCAAAAAGGCTACGGGCAACCATCTCAAGCACTAACTGAAGAGAACAATTTGTTCTTCGTTGGTCTCGTTGATACAAGAATGAATTAGCTCAATCGTAAAAAAGTTGGCATCACCGCTGGAAATAAGTGGATTTCACCTTTCAACCTTCAGTGGGCGGTTAAATCAGATGGATCATTGTGTTGTCGTGGAGAGAGATTATCTTTTTTAGAGACGAGTTGATGCACAATCAAGTCATTATTNAATGAAGAAAGAAAGGACGTCAGGATCGTGCCCCCTTTAGTTACCCAATGGCGCCCATCCTTTTTTAGAATTTTTGGGATGTCTGCAAAAAGGCTACGGGCAACTATCTCAAGCACTAACTGAAGAGAACAATTTGCTCTTTGTTGGTCTCGTTGATACAAGAATGAATTAGCTCAATCGTAAAGAAGTTGGCATCACCGCTGGTAATAAGTGGGATTTCACCTTTCAACCTTCAGCGGACGGGTAAATCAGATGGATCATTGTGTTGTGGTGGAGAGAGATTATCTTTTTTAGAGACGAGTTGATGCACAATCAAGTCATTATGGGCATATAATGAGCACTTTGTTCGACGAAGATTGTGGGAAGTTATGTTCCACTGATACGATATTCAATTACCAACCATTGTTGGAGGAGATTTTAATTGTATTGTGTCAAAAAATGACCAAAAAAAGGAAAGAAATTCCTGNGAAGATTGTGGGAAGTTATGTTCCACTGATACGATATTCAATTACCAACCATTGTTGGAGGAGATTTTAATTATATTGTCAAAAAATGACCAAAAAAAGGAAAGAAGTTCATACATGGTAGTGGGGTCCATGTCATTATGCTCAAAGGTTTGAACATTAAGATAGCTCTCAAGTGGAGATTCATGCCGTCGCAGCCATACAAAGCATTTGCAAACCATGGAAGTTGGAGTGCAAAGGTGTTTTCATTGAAAGGGACAACATTAATATCAACAATTCTTTGAGGGCTACATTGGAGAGAAAGCATAGGCAAAAATGATTGCAACTGCACTAGATTTAGTTTTTCTTACATCCATCAAATAATTGTTGTTCATTCATAAACCCTGCAAATGCAACAAGACAACCCATTATTGTGCTCAGCTTGCCATCCAAGGTTCTTTTGTTTAAAACATGTAAATGATAGGTAACACTTTTGTACGCGAAGATGCAAAAATAAAAAGGAACATCAAAACATGAAAAAACAATTCAACTACGCAAACCAACTTTAAATAATAAGAACGGATGCTGAAACTCAAACAAAATAAGTCCAACAAAAAACTACATGATACTTAAATTCAACATTTGAGGATACAAAAATGTTGAGGTTCAAAACATAGAAGCATGAAATATAACATGAAAATTAAAACCGGATAAATTGCTAAAATGAGGACCATTAGCTCATGGGCGAACAGGAGCGGCACCAGCAGCACCAGGGCGAGGTGGCCCTCCTTGAGCAGGTCTTCCAATTTCCTCCTGCAAAATAAAATTTGAATTAACTCAAATTAAACTGATAATAGGAAAATAAACAACCCTAAAATCAAATACACAGGAGAATTTGACCAAACAATAATTATTGGTTTGACATGCTCTACTTTTAAATTTAAAAAAGCGACATCAACAGCATAAATAAGCCACACTACGAATTATAAACGCGGTTCGTAAAATCAAACTGGCCAACAAATCAAAAGAATGTGAGATTCAAGGTTCAATGATCCAACCAAAATTAAAATGATGACATAATATATAATATAATTATTTAATAAAAGTTTAAAAATATAATTATGAAATAATAATAATATTGTTTTATAGATTACATAAATAATATTTAAATTTAAGACAACATTTTTGAATATTTTAGATAATTTTTTAAAATAAAAAATTATTAAAAAATTATAAAAAAAGATATTTTTTTATATTTTTAAACTAAATATTTTATTTCTAGCCAACAAATCAAAACAATGTGGGTTTAAAAGTTCAATGATCCAAACATAGTCAAAATGATGACATAATAAATGTTAAAGTAATTTAATATAATTTAAAAAATACAATTAAAACATAAAAATAATAATAATATTATCATAGATTACATAAATAATATTTTAATTTAGGACAATGCTTTTGAATATTAATTTTCTATGATCAAAATTATAAAACATGATATTTTTTCTATTTTTAATTTAAACATTTTATTTCTAATCATTCTATCAAAATCAAAAGAATAAAATTAAACAATATTTAAAGAGGGCGATTATTAAGAAATCACATTGTTTCACCAGTTTGTCGGTTTAACCTCATTTGTGACCGGTTTTATGGAAGAAATAGTTATATGTTTGGATCAAATCAATTGAATGACCAGTTCACGGTTGTCCAGGTGAAACTGACCAGGCCATGCCATTTTTAAATTATAAATAATAATAAGAATTCTATATACAACCAATGGCATTGCTAAACACATTCATATTTTGTTGGTATCGACTAATATGGTCAGCCTAATTAAATAAATTATCCCATATAATTGCTAAGATAATAACTAAACAAGATTGATAGATAGTCTCTATCGGTGGGTTCATCTATGCACCATGTCAAAGTAACTCATTCGATTCAGATAAAAAGAGTAGCCATCGATGGATGCCATCAATAGAACTACCGGATAATAAAATGAGGTGATTTTTATTAGGCCATGACGAACTAAAATGATTGTTCATCAAGCAGTGAGGAAATTCCACTGCTACAAAACAAAAGATACCTCGTACTTGAGAAGAAAGCTTAAGAAATAAAAGCAGAGAAGTACAAATGTGAACAAACTGGAGCTGATAAACTAAGAAATAAATTAGTGATTGTCGTCATGAAAATAGTCCCACATTTTTCCAAAATATATTGCCAATCTAAGCTTTTGTTGACACGTATAACATACAAAGATGGTCCAATAAAGCATATATGAGAGATTGAGATTTGTAGTCCAACATATAGTCATATTTGATTGCCTAAAAAAAGTATATTGCAAAGTAATAGAACTTAAATTTCACAAAAGCCCAAAAAAGGTCCTTCCAGCAAGATATAACTAGATATTCATGCATTATCTATTATCGAATAGACCATGATTCAGTCACTTTCCCAGATTTTTAAATATTGAGTAACATAATTTAGATATAGAAATTATTCCGATGATGCGTTAGATTCAAAACAGAGCCCAACAACTACTTCAAATTATGAACAGCTTAAGCTAAATATATACATGAGTTCGAGTGTTGCTTTTATCCTGAAGCTTTCTTTTTCTGCTATATAGCACAGATTGACTATATTACGTTTCAAATCAATCATACATTTTACAATGATCAAAACTTTAAACAACAAAATGCTTGTGGAATGTACAATGGAGGATAACCATATAGTTAGGGAATAGCACTCGAAACATTCCTATTTTGAAACCAACAGCCACGTAATTTTTCTTAAATGTCAAAGGAGTAAAAGAAAATGCATTCATCAAAGCTAACAATCTAAGATAATGCACACAAAATATTTGAATAAACAACAATTTATTACGCTAATCCTTAACAGTTGGACAAAGGCAAAAGGTGTTGATGAGAAAATAATAGTAAATTAAAGAATATAAAACTTAAAAATGAAACCAAAAATGCAAAGCACCTGAAGCTTATCCAAATATTTAAGTTGACTCGAAAGAATATAAATAAAGATAAACCTTCAAGAATAAATGAGATGCCTAATTAGATATTAAAGAGTTTTGAAGCTAGAATAATATGGTTGACCTATTCGTTTTAATAAAATTTTATTGACTGAAAGCAATGACAATATTTGATTAAAGAGTAGATGTTTTAAAAAAAGCATTAAGTTTAGAATTGGGCACTTATTTGGAAGTAAAATGAGTAATCCGATAGAAGTGAAAGACGAGGGTGATGGAATAACCAGGAAAATCACAATCCACAAAGACTCAAGTTGAATCATACAAAGATAACTTATGGAATAATTTCTGTTCAAAAATAAGTAATGAAAAAAAGATTTATAAAACCAAAAAGCATTAAATTGTTTATTGATTTAAAAAAATGATTACCAAGAGACAAATTAATTAGACATAATTCAGGAGGCTCTCAAGTATAAGTAATATTGAAGATTGATTTGCCAAATCAAATAGCAATGAAAACTTTATTGCAAAAATCGGAAATTGAAATATTTAAATAAAAAAGGGGCCACAAGAAGATCAAAAAGAGAAAATATCAATAGAACTTCTTAATATTCACTCTAATTCATTGATATATTTAGAGCTAACCAAACTTTAAAGGAGGGGAGTCGACAATTGAAGTTCATATCTTCTAGTTTCATGTAAATTTTGAATGAACCGTACACATATTTCTGAATGAAAATTGCTTTCCGTCCCAAAAGTTTCTATCAGCTCCCCCTGTCCCTATCCATTTGCATCCAAGCACTGCAAAAACTTCAAGACACCCTTTTCTTCTCAAAATAAAGCAATCAACTTTAATCATATATACTTCCCACTGATTTTATAAGCCTATTCACATCTAATTTCAAATATTTATTTATTTATTTATTTATTTATTTGCATCAGACCATGTTTATGATCAAACTTAAAGACTGGATAGTGTTTACAGTGATTTTAGGGGTGAGATCAATGAGTAAGAGAAGAGATTTAAAGGCCTCTTCAATATCCAAGAATAGTCAGACAAGTAAAGGCCCCATCAAATGGCCACAATGATGACCAACTCTGAAGTCCTTATTGCAAAGGTGTGGCAGCATCACCATCTGACCAAGAACATCTATCCAAACAAAAAGAAGAGGCTTCTAATTTGCATGGAATCAATCAACAAAGAGAAAAATTAAAGATATGATCAAAGTCATTGCAATTTACAATTGATACAAGCATCTTGAAGCATAATTCTTGATTTATGATAATCCTAATAAAAAGATTGCATATGTTTGTTTGAAAATGACATCATAAACAAATATATGATGAAACACTTAAACAAAAAACTACGATTTGTCCACCTTAACATAACTAAATTTAAAGAATAAGAAGGATAATCGAAGCAAGATCACAAGCAAAGTGTACAAAAATACAAAAAAAAAATTAGAAGAAAAGCAGCTACTTTAAAATTTTAGTGAAATAAAAATTTTGTATTAATGAATTATGTTGCAAGGCTTTAGGAAAAAAGTCAAATAGAATTGAATATTATTTCAATTGTTAAAGCTCTCAAAACTAGTGCAAAAGATAAAGCACTCGAGAAAAGAATTAGATATCTTCCATAAGACAAAAAAATAATTGCTTACAGCTACAAACAAAGAGAATGTTGAAGGTCAAGTACAGATAAGCAAGACACTAGACAATTGTCATCACCACGAAAAACTTGAGATAAAAGATTAAGAATTGCTAGAATTGATATCCTAAAAATAAGTTGAGATGGGAATATATGTAAAAAAATTCACTACTATATAAAAAAAAGAAATTACTGTGGGAATTAAAAGGAATATCGTAACTCAGCCTTGATGTTCCACCTTAAGCTTGAATTGAAGTATAACCTCACGGAAGCTATTTTGGATCCAATTAGGGAAAGAATTTCTTCACTTCAATTATTTGTTATTCAAAACCAAATTCTCTAAGTTGGTTTTAAAAGGATAATGCTTGTCAAGTCATTAAGCAATCCACTCTAAGGATTTCTTTCTTGAGAAATTTCATTTAAGATATACTTTATGAAATCATACCAATAGAGCAATGTGATGTGCAAAATGATATCCCATATATGTCGGATAAATATGCTACCCCCTTCAGAAAAAAAAAAGTTTCATGCTTATAAAGGAAAAATATAGCTTGGTGATTTGTTGTTCCAACCGTAAAGGGAATAGAAAAGACCATCAAATTCAAGCATCCGAACTAGATATCAAAAACCTTATTCTTAAAAAAAAATACTAAAAAACATCATCAAAATAGTTGATTTGCATCAAATGAAGGAAAATGAGCCATCACAAAATGTTTAAAAGCACACGGCTACAAAGAACTTAAAAAGAAATAATTCATTTAAGACGCAACAAAAGAAGAGGAAAAATTCTTATTAGCAAGAGCAAAAAAAACTAAAAATGGAAAACTAAGATAAAAAAGTTTCTTAAGAATATTTGCATAATTAACCTTAAATAATTTGCAAATATGAATAGACTATAATAAGGTTAATTTATGTCTTCAAGTTTGTTTTGAATTTTGAATAAATTCTAAATATTTATTAGGATTCTATAAATAGAAATTAAGTTATTAATCTAAGATAATGCACTGGTTGAATGAAGACTGCTTCATAGTTCAAAAAATCACAAAATCACCCTACTGCAATACTTTTGAACCGTCGCTTTTGTCATATATTTTTTTTATTATAGATTGATAGCCCCACCAGCTCTCCCACTTCCTCTTTAATCTGCCATTGAAGCTTTACAGTTACTCAAGGACTCCCTTATCCTCCCTGGTTAGATTGCCACTTAAAACAACCAAAGGTTATTGTTGTGCCATTTTTCCACTAGTAAAAGCAGATACATTCATTGTTTTAAGGCAGAGAAGTGAGGAGAGTCCAGTTATAATTCAAATAATTCCATAAAAATCCAAATATATTGACATGAATACTACATACCAATTCCAATGCCTTTAACACCGGATTCTGAATCAAGAACATGGGGCAACACAAGCATAAAGAGGAAAACATGATAAGATGATGCTTACTATCATAAGGGATTGTGGAGAGATAAAAATTGATTGTAGAAAAATATTGGAAATTCAAAGTTTTATTTTAATTGGTTATAGAATGCTTTCAAAAGATGTTCAAGACACTTGCACACTCTTCTCAAAAGGCATTTTAATATAAAAGCCCGCTTCTATTGTTTAGGAGAGGTTAAAATTATTAAAATAAAATATTTAGAAAAAAAACGGATTTAAGATTAATAGAACGAAATCTTAAGCTTGTGAGAAATTTTAATAATAATGGAGTTGGTAATTAGCAATTTATAATAATGAAAAATCAGCTAACACCAATATGAGATATATTTAAATATCATAGATCCAATAAATGAATGAATGGGGTGGCAAACTCCATTCATATGTATCACATGAATAATACAAAAAACAAGAAGNGGATTTAAGATTAATAGAACGAAATCTTAAGCTTGTGAGAAATTTTAATAATAATGGAGTTGGTAATTAGCAGTTTATAATAATGAAAAATCAGCTAACACCAATATGAGATATATTTAAATCATAGATCCAATAAATGAATGAATGGGGTGACAAACTCCATTCATATGTATCACATGAATAATACCAACAACAAGAATGAAATCGAAAGCATTTGTACATGAATGAATTTTGAAGTAAAATTTGTAACAAAGAAATAAAATACGTAAAAAAGTACGATGCAACATAAAACAAAGGAAATTACAAAAGTCTACACAGTAAATTTCACAGAAGTGGAGTTAGCAAACTATTCAAAGTGAAGATCGAAAAATCATGAGGATTAAAATAAAGCACGAAATATACATGTATGATGATGATAAAACCAAGTACAATAAAACAATAAGTGATAATATAAATGCAATAAAGAATGACACANTAAATATCATAGATCCAATAAATGAATGAATGGGGTGACAAACTCCATTCATATGTATCACATGAATAATACAAAAAACAAGAATGAAATCGAAAGCATTTGTACATGAATGAAAAGAAATAAAATACGTAAAAAAGTACGATGCAACATAAAACAAAGGAAAATACAAAACTCTACACAGTAAATTTCACAGAAGTGGAGTTAGACAAACTATTCAAAGTGAAGATTGAAAAATCATGAGGATTAAAATCAAGCACGAAATATAAATGTATGATGATGATAAAACAAAGTATAATAAAACAATAAGTGATAATATAAATGCAATAAAGAATGACACGCATTGAAGATAAGATGGTAGAAAATGCTTAAATTCTTTAAAGAATAAAGTTTAATTTCTTTATTGACAAGTAATCATTGAAAAAATAAGGCATCATGAATTTGGATCTGAATCAGAAAAAAGTAATCAAAAATATCAAATGAGAGATCAAATACCCTGCGTCTGAACCTCTGTGGAGGCTCACGAACCCTCCTGGCAGTGCGGGATCGAACCCGTACAACATGAGAGTGAATAGCGCAGGAAACACAGTACTGGACCTTAGCGTAGAGCTTTGGAAGGGTATAATCTACAACAAAATATTTTGATTAGCTAAAAAGTGGATAGAAAAAAAAATCAAGATAATATTGAAGTCGCAGCAATACTTTCATAGACACAGGCCTCCTGCACATCCCTCACGGCAGCTTGCTCCACGATATTCCTCACCAGAAACCTCTTGATAGCTTTATCCTGAGAAAAAACNTCAAAGTGAAGATTGAAAAATCATGAGGATTAAAATCAAGCACGAAATATAAATGTATGATGATGATAAAACCAAGTATAATAAAACAATAAGTGATAATATAAATGCAATAAAGAATGACACACATTGAAGATAAAATGGTAGAAAATGCTTAAATTCTTTAAAGAATAATGTTTAATTTCTTTATTGACAAGTAATCATTGAAAAAAAAAGGCATCATGAATTTGGATCTGAATCAGAAAAAAGTAATAAAAAATATCAAATGAGAGATCAAATACCCTGCGTCTGAACCTCTGTGGAGGCTCACGAACCCTCCTGGCAGTGCGGGATCTAACCCGAACAACATGAGAGTGAATAGCGCAGGAAACACAGTACTGGACCTTAGCGTAGAGCTTTGGAAGGGTATAATCTACAACAAAAAAAATTTGATGAAGTAAAAAGTGGATAGAAATAAATCAAGATAATATTGAAGTGGCAGCAATACTTTCATAGACACAGGCCTCCTGCACATCCCTCACGGCAGCTTGCTCCACGATATTCCTCACCAGAAACCTCTTGATAGCTTTATCCTGAGAAAAAAAGTAGAAAGATAGCAGAGCTCTGCGTCAAACTCGCACTCTACAGATCACACTCAAATCATACGAACAATTTCATGATGCAGAGCAATTGCAAACAAAAAAGAAAACGAGCCTATATCTTTCTTTCACCAGATCACAACTGAACCAGCAATCTGGATTTTTAAGCAAGCGTGACATGAAGNAAACTCGCACTCTACAGATCACACTCAAATCATACGAACAATTTCATGATGCAGAGCAATTGCAAACAAAAAGGAAACGAGCCATAAATCTTTCTTTCACCAGATCACAACTGAACCAGCTATCTGGATTTTTACGCAAGCGTGACGTGATGAAAAAAAAAATGTTATAGAATTGGGAGCACCTTGGGGCAGCATTTTCCACAGTTGGAGCAGCGAATAAAGTTGACGTGGCCGCGGCCGTGCTTGTTGCGGCCACCATTTCTGCGCTTGAACGTCTATGTAACAGTACAGGAAATGAAAACCCAATTAGCTGAGTTATACGAAATAGGATAACGGGACAAAGATCTACCATTGCCGTCGGCTATATTGTTCTTCTGCAGAGTGATCCTCCCGCCGCAGTATTTTGCCTTTGGTTAGGTTTTCAGCCCACGATGCCGGAGTCTATAAAGCATGCGAGTCCTGCAAAAAAACATATATCCAGTTTGCTTAATACCTAAAACTAAAAGGAAGATTTACATGTATACCATTCGCAACTCCCTAAGGGGATGTTTGGTAGCCGGTTTTAAGCAGGATTTACGCAGGATTTACGCAGGATTTAGGCTAAATCCTGCCAAACAAAAAAAGGCCTCTCCGTAAATCCTGAGATTTGGTGAACCCTAAAATGACGCCGATTCACCGTAAATCTGGGGTTTAGCAAATCCCGTGAATCGGCGGACTTAGTAAATCCGGGACGAGCGAAGAGTAAGAATGGCGCGAACAGGCTTACCTTCTGGTAGCAGCGGAGCGGAAGGAAGAGCGGAAGGAAGAATGTGGGCTAGGGTTTCGGGCAGAGAGGGGAAGTGATGAATAAATACTTTAACTAATATAATTTTTTAATAATCAATAAATAATTAATTTATATAATAGTAAATTAATTATAATTAAATGATGCTGGATCCGCAAGGAGCCCTCCCATTATATTAATTTAGAACTTATTAAAATAACAAATAAAATTTTCAACTTAACATTTTCATTTCTTTTTAAATAATAGTGAATTTTAGATATAATTTTTTAAACAGAAATTTTTTTTTAAAAGGTTAACAATCATTATAAATTAATGATTGAATTTTAAGCAAAGGTTTAAATGAATTTTTCAAAATTAAGTGATGTATTTATTTTTCAAAGTATGAGAAGTCAATGAAGGGGTGATCATATGCGCTAGGGAGAAATTTTCAAGGTGTTTTTATCCTCTTTTATAGTACTTTGTATAGTATTTATAACCCCGACTTTAATAGAAATAATTTTTTTAATCTCCGGTTAAACTTATAAATATTATGATGTTAGACTAATTTATTTATTGATATGTGTGAGACAACCTTGTTGCGTTTGGTGGGTGGCGCGACGAGTTTTTAATAAAACGTAGGCGAAGAGTTTGATCCCGTGGCCTGCGTTTCTTCGCCTTATTTTGACGCAGTAGCCCCCTGCTTCTAACCTAACCGGATAGACCCCATGTCTTCTAACCTAACAGTCCCACTCTCGCAATTTCTTCACGTCTTCTGCCCTAATCGCCCCGCTCTCGCATTCTTTCCGGACATTTGTGCTTCTTCCTCTGGTATCCTCTATCCCTTGGCCACATTGGTCTCTTCTAAATTTGCTTAATGGGTAGTAGCGGCCATTTGTTTAGACTATTTGGTTTATGTTCTCTTCATGAATTTGATTGATGTTTTGTTGGTATTTCATGATGGTTTTGAGTGAGAATTTGAGATGCAGAGAATGAGTGAGGATTTGATTGGTATGCATGTCATGTGCTGCTGGAGACTAAGTCTTATAAAATTTTGCTCTGAAATGAAAGAGTTAAATTGCCTCAATTGAAAATGAAACCAACTTTCGTTGTTCTGTTTTTTTCTATCTAACTATTTATATGGTAGATTGATTACTGAATGTACAATAGAAAAATCTTGCCACATATTTAAAAGATTGTCATATGATGGGGTGTAATGTTTTTTTTTTCCTAGTATAGTTTTTTCAAACATGTGCAAGAAATAAAAATATTATTTTCTCTAAACTCAATTGATAGAGGATAATTATCTTACATGCTTTTCATTTACATGTTCCAACTAGCATGAAGGGATCATGAATGGACCCATTAAATTACAAAGTGTGATATTTACACTTACAACACCACGACATCCCAAATATATGCATGAAAGCTGTATATCACTTTTGAAGAGGCACTGATGGTGGTATTTTTGATATGATAATAAAGATTTGATTGGCATACATGTCATGTGTTGTTAGAAATTGAGTCTTATAAAATTTAGCTCTGAAATGAAATAGTTAAATTGCGTCAGTTGAAAATGAAACCAACTTTCACAATTCTTTTTTTTTTTTTTTTTTTGTCTAACTATATGGTAGATTGATTATTGAATATACACTAGAAAAATCTTGGCTCATATTTAAAATATTTTCACAAGATAAAGTGTAATTTTTTTTTCCTAGTGTAGTTTTTTCAAACATGTGCAAGAAATAAAAATATTATTTTCTCTAAACTCAATTAATAGAGGAAAACTATATTGCATGCTTTTCATTTACAAATTTCAACTAACATGAATGGACCATATATGGACCCATTAAATTACTAAGTTTGATATTTACACTTACAACACCTCGGCATCACGATAATATGAATGAAATGTGTATATCACTTTTAAATAGGCACTGATGGTGGTATTTTTTATATGATAATAAAGATTTGATTATTATGGATGTTTGCGCTGCTGGAAATTGAGCCTTATAAAATTTAGCTCTGAGAGTTAAATTGCCTCTGCTGGAAATGAAACCAACTTTCATAGAAACCAACTTTCATAGTTCTAATTTTTTGTCTAACTATTTATATGGCAGACTGATTACTGAATGTATAATAGAAAAATCTTGCCACATATTTAAAACCTTGTCACAGGATGGAGTGTAATATTTTTTTCCTAGTATGACTTTTTCAAACATGTGCAAGAAATAAAAATATTCTTTTCTGTAAACACAATTAATAGAGGATAAATATCATGCATGCTTTTCATTTACATGTTCCAACTAGCTTGAATGGATCATGAATGGACTCATTAAACTACAAAGTGTGATATTTACACTTACAACACCTTTGTATCACAAATATATGCATGAAAGGTGCATATCACTTTTAAAAAGGAAATGATGGTGGTATTTTTGGTATGATCACAAAGATTTGATTAGTATGCATGTTTTGTGCTGCTAGAAATTGAGCCTTATAAAATTTACATCTGAAATGAAAAAGTTAAATTACCTCAATTGTAAATGAAACCAACTCTCACAGTTCTATTTTTTGTTTTACTATTTATATAGTAGAATGATTATTGAATGTACAATAGAAAAATTTTGTCACATATGTAAAACCTTACACTTGATGGGGTGTAATATTTTTTTTTCCTAGTATGGTTTTTTCAAACATGTGCAAATAATAAAAATATTCTTTTCTCTAAACTCAATTAATAGAGGATAACTATCTTGCATGTCTCTCATTTACATCTATTGTGAGGTGTGGACACTGGTATGGTTTGCCCTTGCTTAGTGTTGTGGTGTGGTCGTTCCCTTTTGGTGGATTTGTTTTCGAAGTGTTGTTATTGCGGTGGAATTTACATCTATGAATCGTGTTATGGTGGGGTTTTCATGTGTAGTGAGGAGAGTTTATGAGAGGTGTGGTGATTTGTGTGGTGGTGTGTGAGGTGTGGACATGCTATTGTGGTTTGTTGGGAGGTGTGGAGGGTTTAGGAAGGTGTGATGGTGTGTGTGGAGTGGATGTACTATTGTGGTTGGTTGGGTGTGTGGAGGGTTCATGGAGGTCTGGTGGTTTGTGTGGTGGTGTTGTGTGTATGTGTTATTGTAGTGTGTGGTGGTGTGTGTGGTGGTGTGGTGTGTGCATGTGCATACTTTGTGGCGTTTTTTATTTATTTAACTTCATTTTTTCATCATACTAATTCAATGGTTAAGACTAGATACTGATATACCCGTAATGTGGGACAAAGAAACAAAAATAATATTTTGTGACATTTGCCTCAAGGAGATAAATTTGGGAAATAGGCCTAGAACATATTTCAACAAAGGAATTGTGGAAAAATATTATCAAGAAACTCAAGGAAAGTACAGACAGAGAGTACGATAGGATGCAATTAGAGAACAAGTGGGATCAAATCAAGAAGCATTGGAAAATTTGGAAGGAAGTGAAACGAGAATCAACGAGCCTGAGGTGGGATCCGGTGAAGCGAACCATTGATTCTTTAGAGGAGTGATGGGCAGAAAGCCTTACGATAAGCATTTTTTACATGCCCCTAATTTGGTCAATTTCATTTTGTTTTTAAATGGAAGTAGATGTCATGAATTTGTAGGTAGTGCCCGCTGCAAAGAAATTTAAAATCAGTGGACTCAATCCTAATTTGGAGGAGAAGTTGGATCAAATGTTTGGGGGTGTCGTCGCTACGGGCACGAATGTATGTGCCTCCAATGAGATAGCATTTGGTGGCACCCCCAAGAACTTGGCAGCAAACCAATCGAGTGATTCCACCGAAGTCCCCAGACATCGACTCCATAAACTTGAATCTAGACATCGCCTCCATGAACTTGAATCCACCTGTCATTCTAAATGTCCATGGGTTGAGAATAAAAGGAAAGTTTGATCTGCTTTCTTTAGAAGCCAGATATCACAATCGGTGGCTTCACGCAGTGCAGAAGCCCACACATATGCCGCAACTTTTATCGACCAAATCCTGCAAATTATGAATGCAACTAAGGAAATTTCTAAGGATTTGTTGTTGTACTTGTTTGCGATAGAGTTGCTTGAACATCCGTAGGGTGGCGTACCTACAACATTTTTTCAATAAGATGCCCAATAATTGTTGGGTGGCATACCTATAATGTTTTTATAATAGCAAAAATATTTGAGAGACTTTTTTTATTTACTATTGCATGGGATTTTTATGTTTCTGTGGCGTTTTTCATTTTGTTATGGATATTTCAACTGCTTGGGATATGGCTTATTTAGTGATGCTTATATGTTTATTGTGTACTATGTAACCTTATATGATTGTAGTTAATTCATTGATGCTAATATGTTAGCCAGTAAAATACTGATCTACATGAATGCCACCAGAGAAAGGTGCAAAATGAGAGTTGTAGTTGTAGTATGTTTGATGTACAAATGTTATAACTCATACATAGATCACTCCCCTTTCATGACATCCTTATATGTTAGGGATAGATGGGTTGAGGAATTGCTTGCGGGCCACCCAACAAAATTTAGCAATATGTTTTTGTGATCGCTTGTTCAACGTCATCTATCTTCTTTGCATTGTTTATTTGACATCGTCAATGAGGAGTCACCAGTTTGTTTTCCATTATATTACCCTCTTCTCCAAATAATTTTTCATCCCAGATCATGTGGGTGAATTAAGAGATGAGAAATTAGAGGACTAGAGCAAGCGAGATCAGAAACAAAATAAGAAGTACATGGAAAGCCTTCATGTAGTGAATTTCACACTGATAATCCCAAAGCATAAGTCTAAAGCGAGCTCAACTAGGCATGATTTAAAGATAAAACTGTGAAGGGGACCTTACGAAAGCTAACTACTAGAGAATTCAAGTTGATGTACTTGTTCTAGAGTTTGCATCTTTCTATAAGGACAAGTCTCGATAGTTAGTTACATCTTAAGTAGCTGAGACTACTTAAGAAAACTCTTGATTAAGGTTATAATTTGTTCTAAAAAATTTTGAATATCGTTTCTAACACTGTGAGTATCTTTCAATACAGCAACACACACGACAGTACAATTAATAAATATGTAGATCGATCATAATAAAAATCACTCTAGTATAAATAGTTTTTATTTCAAAATCTTTAAGCTGTCAAACCTAGTAATTACGCAAGTATATGTATCGCTCAAGTAATAAAGGGCTCTAATGGAGTCCTAAGTATTGATCCCACAAGGAGATGGAAATTTTTATGGTTATAATGTAAAACATAATATTTAAACTGTAAAAACTTAAGTAAAAAAAATAGGTCGAAAGTAAGTTTAATGTATGCTAATGGAAATGTAATTAAAATAATTAAGTTAAATAAGTTATTTTCTAAACTTAAAATTTAAATTTAATAAGAATAAATAAAGTTTTGTAATGAAGAGTTCAAATTTAAGAATGCATCATTCCTCTTTACAATGAGTTTATGGTTAGTGAAGTAATTAAAATCATTTAAAATTATATATAAAATTGTATTATGTTAAATAAAAGCAATCATATTCTTTACCATATGTCGAGTGCATAAAAAATATTGGCTAATCCAGAGCTTGGTCCTTAAATCCATGGTTAGGTTGAGAGGATACTTGCTCCCACTCCAGAGCTCCCTTCACTTTAGTTTACAAGCAACTGAACCAAATTAAAGATTTTAGTTTGTCACCCTAAAATTTCCAATTATACACCCATCAAAATATATTTCCTTATTTATTTGCACTCAACCCCATGGACTACATTCTCATCCATGAAATTTAATGTGACTCTCACCTTATTGTAAAAAACATAGCTTTTTGGATCGAAAAGTAAATGAAGATCAGAGTTTGAATCATCACAACTTATTGACATCTAAAAACTTGCACAACAATATTAATTCTTCACAAAATTATTTCTCATTGTAGGGAGATTGACAAAAAAAGACTACTTAGAATTCATGAGAAAGATATGACAAAACATGGATTATATATATAAAAATAAGTTTACAAAATAAAGAAAGGAAAGAACACAATTTATCTCACACTTCTCAAGAAAAATCCCTTGAAGTTCCCTTGCAACACTTTCTCTCTTTACAATCACACTTAATTCTCTCTTAAAAATGTAATGAAGAAGAAATCTCCACCTTCTCTCTCCTCTTATAACTCTAGAATAAAATCCTCTGCAAAATCTAACTCTCCACTCTCCTCCAAAGACGTTGCACGCCACACACAAGCACACCCATCCAAGACGGGCGTCAGCTCCTCTTCAAAAATTCCCTCTTTTTTCCTAAGAGGCACTCCTCATCACACCAAGAGACAAATCCCTCTATCCAAAAGACATATATCTTCATTCAAGAGCCTCTTCAAAGTGTCTAGATATATTGAACCACTCCATGGGATGTTCAAATTATTTGAAGCCTTCTAGAATATCTCAAAAATAGTCAATAACCACCAACAATTCATTAAAATATGTCTCTGACGCCTTTGGAGCCTCTGGAGCCTGTTTACTGAAGTTTTGCTCTCCTCTCTGGATTTTAGCACTTCTAGCACCTCTTCTCTGTAAAATGGCGCCTCTGGTGCCAGTATGCTGAAAATCTACATTTTGACTCCAAATTTCTTCTTTGTTGCTCATTTTTGCTCCAAATGCCTAAAATCAATATACCTATAACAAAACATGAAAAATACCCTTTTTTAAAGTTTAATACCACCAAATTTAACCATAAAATGTATACATAAAATTGCACATTTTTTTGTGTAAGAAAATCCCCCAAACTCAAACATTACTTGTCTTCAAGTAACTCTTTTATTGCATAAAAATATGACTTATGGTATAGATTTTAACTTATAAATTTCTATAATTTAGTTTAATAAATATAATAGTATAACTTAAGAAAATTTTTTAATAACTTAGGTTAAAACTAAAAGTATAAAAACACCTAGTAGTCAAGTTTACGATTTATGATTCTCTATTCATCAAGAAGAATTGTAATTTATCATATCAAATACATTTAGAATGTCCAAATGTAAAAAAATTTCATGAGAACTTTATTAGTAAGGATGTTAATACTGAAATACAAGTTCAAAAAATGTACTAAAGTCTTTTTCCTCAAGTTGATTCAAGTGAAGCCAATTTTTGATTAGGCATCTCTTCAAGTTTCTCCTCACATATTTTTCTTTTCCTTTTTCCTTTCTTTTTTTTTCCTCTTTCTTTTAGGATCATTTTCAATAATTTTTTTTTCTTTTTCATGTGAGGATTACTATATCTGTATAACCTTTAATAATTTTGAACTTCACCATCCTCTTCTTAAAGTTAAAAACTTCTTACATTCTTTCACTCTAAAAATTCATATTAGCTTTGATTTTTCATAAAGTCTCATTCTTTTATTCTTATATAAAACTCTAAGATTCTTAATACTTCAAAAATATAATTTCCTTTTTCTTAAATAGAAAAAACATAGTCTTATCCTTTCAGGCTATATATCTTCACTCTAGAATTGACCTTCAGTATTAAAGATTTTTACTTAAATTTACTATAATATTTAAAAACAAAAATGTATTTATCTAATGTTAGCCTCTAATACCAAAGGTCATGTTAAATTAATTTTTAAAAATATAACTAATTAAGGACAAATAAAATTTATTTACTTCTTTTAAAGAAAATTTTCTTTCCCCCAAACTTAGACTTTTTTTTCTTTTTAATAAGTAAAGCATTCAACACAAAAAATGTTGGTGGAAAGAAAACAGTAACTGCATAAAAATATGAATAACTTGAGGTTTCTTGTTGACCTCACTTTTGGTTGAGGTCTAGTTTTCTCTTTAGTAGTCTGGGGTCTAGCCATAGGACTTTCCTATTGACTATTCCTAGAGGATTAGAAAGGGAACCCTCATAATTAGAAATTCTAAACTCTTCTTTACTTAACTTGAAGTTCCATATATTGGTTCTAAACTCTAGCACTTAGTAAGTGGGGTCAATATGAAGGAGCTCAAGAGGAGTTTCCCATAGGATGGTCAAGCCTTAAGACTAACCCTGGGTGGTCTGGTCTTGGTTAGGCTAGCTTGCACACATTACACTTTTTCACACACCCCAAACATTAAGACCACTTGCGCTTAATTTAATCTCCTAACTCCTTTTGAAAAGCTCATATGGATGGACCCAAACCCTTGACCCTTGGCTAAGAGGGTTATTACCAGCATATTGAATATCCAAAATGAATCCTCATATGACTCCCATTAGTTTGGCATGGCTTCATGGTTTACTTGCCCGTCCTAGCCCAAACTTTCATCAAAATTACCAAAATACTCTTACAACCTAATTTTTGCCAAAATTCCTAAAATTTCCCAAAACACCAAAATTTGTCCAAAAGTCATTTCAAACCATTCCCCACTACCCAAATTGACCAAAATCACCAAATTCCCAAAATGCCCCAAACTTGCTAAAAATGACCAAATGCCCCTCATGACCTAAAATTTTCAAAAACTCCAAAATTTCCAAAAAATTCCAAAATCACAATTGTCCCCAAAATCAATTTGAACCACTACTATAGACTCAATTTGGCCAAATTGACCCATTTTGACCAAAAACACCAAATTGCCCTTAAAGGTCCAACTTCCCCAAATTAGCCCCAATGTCAAGCAAATTGGCCACAATCTTGCCCAATTTAAATTTCAAACCAAAATTAAACATTGACAATGACTTTTTATATACCTAAAAATGCAAGAATTTATGAACCTAGATTTATATATTTATAATGATTTTTGTAAAGTCGCAATTTCAAACACAAGTATACGTATCGCTCAAGTAATACAGGGCTCTAGTGGAGTCCCGTTTATCAATCCCACAGGAAAGCTAGGTAAGAGGTCCTTAGTAAAATTCTAATCTACTAATATTAGTCCTTAGTTTGGAATGTCAATAGAAATGATGTTTTATTTAGCAGCAACTTCTAAATGCAAGTGTTAAATGTAAAGATAGTAACTATAATTAAATGCAACTATTAATTCTAAAAATAACCCTTTTTTGGATAATTGGTTTGGAGAATTTTGAGATATTAAAAACAATTCTAAAGATAACCCTTTTTGGATGAATTGGTTTGGAGAATTTTGAGATATTAAAAACTAATATTCTTATATAATGAATTGGATAATGTAAAGGAATTATATGCATTAAATATTGTATGTGCCAAATAGGAGCAATCATATTTTTTACGCTTTGGTCCAGACATAAAGAACATTGACTAATGCTATGCTTGTTTACTGAATCCGTGGCTAGGCTGGGAGGATATCGGCTCTCACTTCGGAGCTCCCACATTCCCCTCGCCTGAGGGCTAACATCTCTGCATCATTACTCAAACAATAGGACCGAATTGGGGATTTTAGTCTTTCACTCTAAAATCTCCAATTCTACGCCCATCGAAGTATATTTCTCTATTTATTTGCATTCAACTCCTATGAACTTAACCATCCATAGAATTTGAATGTGGTTCTACTTTGTTGAGAATTACACAGCCTTCTCGGGTCTTAATGCAATTACAACAAACTTTAACACTACAACAGGCCTTTATTGTAATGTAAATAAAGTGCAAGTAAAAACCATCACATTTATAATTAAAAACAGGCCTTTATTGTAATGTAAATAAAGTGCAAGTAAAAACTATCACATTGATAATTAAATCCACTTCTAACATGCATAACAAAATCCTAAACATGAATTCTACTCATTACAAAAGAAAATTAAAATGAAATCAACGGCTTAATCTTCTCATGCCATTATTTTCAAACAAGAAGAGAGAGTAAGAGAAGCCCATCACAAAGCAGAAGAAAACACAATGGAAACTTCATTTAACCAAAGCAAATCCACTAGATAAGTGTTTACAAAATAATCTTCTCATGCCACTATTTCCAAAGAAGAAGAAAGAGTAAAAGAAGCCCATCACAAAGCACGAAAAAACTTCATTTAACCAAAGCAAATCCACTAGATAAGTGTTTACAAAACCATAAGATAATGAAAAACACAATACTTAGCTTTTTCCCTTGAAAGAAAGAAGAAAATCTCTCCCACAAAGTCTATATGCAATGCTAGAACATCTCCTTACAATTTCTCTTAAAATCCCCTCTCCAATCTCTCCAAAAGGGTAGAAATCTACATTTCTACTCCTATTCTAAAAAACCTAAACTTTCTCCATACTTTTCCTAACATTCCTCTCACACAAATCATTTTTCTAACATAAAATCATTCTTTTAAAGTGTAGGGATGAGGTATGAAGAGTTGCCACAATAATCCTTTCAAAAAGCGTCTAAATACGTTGAATTTCAGTTGTGTTGCAAACTGTGCAGCTCCACCATTTCACTCTGTTTTAGCTCTGTTTCACCCCATTTCAGTTGTGTTGTGTTCCTAACAGATATCCCTACAAAATAAGCATAAAAACAACCTTCCTTTAATGTGTAATTTCATTCAAAAATATGCAAGAACTGTAAAAGAGATCAACCATCAAAAGACTTATCGAAAGGTGACAGGGCAAAATTTCATTTCTTGCTTGATTTTGCTCCAAATTGCACCGTTTTTGTTTCTTTTTGCTCCAATGACCATAATTCAACATACCTACAACAAAACATCAAAAGTACCCTTCTTTAAAGTGCAATATCATCAAAATCAGTGTAAAATAGGTATGAAAATCTCAACATATTTTCCTTTGGTCAAAATCCCCCAAACTTAACTATTACTTGTCCTCAAGTAATTTTAGTACTACATAAAAGTTATGATCTATTGTAGTAAAGTTTTAATTCAGAAATACTATAAGTTTGATTTAATTAAATACCATAGGGAGATTTTCAGAAAAAATTCATGTAATTAAATTAACTCTGTAGGTACAAGATTATCTAGTCATTAAGTTTAAGAGTTCTAGTTTTTTATTCATTTTAAGAATGACTATATGTTGTAATATTAAGTCACTTAGAATATTCAAATGATAGGAACTTTATGGGAACACTACTAGTAAAAGATCAAATGACTATATATTGTAATATCAAGTCACTTAGAATATTCAAATGATAGGAACTTCATGAGAGCAATAGTAGTAAAAGATGCAAATCCATAAATATAAGTTCAGGAATGTATTTAGGTTTTCCTTTGAGGTAGGTCCNATATATATATATACTTTTTTTTTTTTTTGCATCAGACCATGTTTATGATCAAACTTAAAGACTGTATAGTGTTTACAGTAATTTTAGGGGTGAGATCAATGAGTAAGAGAAGAGATTTAAAGGCCTCTTCAATATTCAAGAATAGTCAGACAAGTAAAGGGGCCATCAAATGGCCACAATGATGACCAACTCTGAAGTCCTTATTGCAAAGGTGTGGCAGCATCACCATCTGACCAACAACATCTATCCAAACAAAACGAAGAAGCTTCTAATTTGCATGGAAACAATCAACAAAGAGAAAAACTAAAGATATGATCAAATTCATTGCAATTTACAATTGATACAAGCATCTTGAAGCATAGTTCTTGATTTATGATAATCCTAATAAAAAGATTGCATATGTTTGTTTGAAAATGACATCATAAACAAATATATGATGGAACACGTAAACAAAAAACTACACTCTGTCCACCTTAACATAACTAAATTTAAAGAATAAGAAGGATAATCGAAGCAAGATCACAAGCAAAGTTACAAAACAAAATTTAGAAGAAAAGCAGCTACTTTAAAATTTTAGTGAAATAAAAATTTTGTATTAATGAATTATGTTGCAAGGCTTTAGGAAAAAAGTCAAATAGAATTGAATATTATTTTAGTTGTTAAAGCTCTCAAAGATAGTGCAAAAGATAAAGCACTCGAGAAAAGAATTAGATATCTTCCATAAGACAAAAATAATTGCTTACAGCTACAAACAAAGAGAATGTTGAAGGTCAACTACAGATAAGCAAGACACTAGACAATTGTCATCACCACGAAAAACTTGAGATAAAAGATTAAGGATTGCTAGAATTGATATCCTAAGAATAAGTTGAGATGGGAATATATGTAAAAAATTCACTACTATAAAAAAAAAGAAATTACTGTGGGAATTAAAAGGAATATCGTAACTCAGCCTTGATGTTCCACCTTAAGCTTGAATTGAAGTATAACCTCACGGAAGCTATTTTGGATCCAATTAGGGAAAGAATTTCTTCACTTCAATTATTTGTTATTCAAAACCAAATTCTCTAAGTTGGTTTTAAAAGGATAATGCTTGTCAAGTCATTAAGCAATCCACTCTAAGGTTTTCTTTCTTGAGAAATTTCATTTAAGATATACTTTATGAAATCATACCAATAGAGCAATGTGATGTACAAAATGATATCCCATATATGTCGGATAAATATGCTACCCCCTTCAGAAAAAAAAAAAGTTTCATGCTTATAAAGGACAAATATAGCTTGGTGATTTATTGTTCCAACTGTAAAGGGGATAGAAAAGACCATCAAATTCAAGCATCAGAACTAGATATCAAAAACCTTATTCTTAAAAAAAAAATACAAAAAAACATCATCAAAATGAAGGAAAATGAGCCATCACAAAATGTTTAAAAGCACATGGCTACAAAGAACATAAAAAGAAATAATACATTTAAGACGCAACAAAAGAAGAGGAAAAATTCTTATTAGCAAGAGCAAAAAAACTAAAAATGGAAAACTATGATAAAAAAGTCTCTTAAGAATATTTGCATAATTAACCTTGAATAATTTGCAAATGTGAATAGACTATAATAAGGTTAACTTATGTCTTCAAGTTTGTTTTGAATTTTGAATAAATTCTAAATATTTATTAGGATTCTATAAATAGAAATTAAGTTATTAATCTAAGATAATGCACTGGTTGAATGAAGACTGCTTCATAGTTCAAAAAATCACAAAATCACCCTACTGCAATACTTCTGAACCGTCGCTTTTGTCATATATTTTTTATTATAGATTGATAGCCCCACCAGCTCTCCCACTTCCTATTTGATCTGCCTTTGAAGCTTTACAGTTACTCAAGGACTCCCTTTTCCTCCCTGGTTAGATTGCCACTTAAAACAACCAAAGGTTATTGTTGTGCCATTTTTCCACCAGTAAAAGCAGATACATTCATTGTTTTAAGGCAGAGAAGTGAGGAGAGTCCAGTTATAATTCAAATAATTCCATAAAAATCCAAATACATTGACATGAATACTACCATACCAATGCCAATGCCTTTAGCACCGGATTCTGAATCAAGAAACATGGGGCAACACAAGCATAAAGGGAAAACATGTATCAATGATGCATTAAAGCTGTCAGATGGATGTATGATAAGATGATGCTTACTATCATAAGGGATTGTGGAGAGAAACCAAAAATGATTGTAGAAAAATATTGGAAATTCAAAGTTTTATTTTAATTGGTCATAGAGATGCTTTCAAAAGATGTTTGAGACACTTGCACGCTCTTCTCAAAAGTCATTTTAATATAAAAGCCCGCTTCTATTGTTTAGGAGAGGTTAAAATTATTAAAATAAAATATTTAGAAAAAAAACGGATTTAAGATTAATAGAACGAAATCTTAAGCTTGTGAGAAATTTTAATAATAATGGAGTTGGTAATTAGCAGTTTATAATAATGAAAAATCAGCTAACACCAATATGAGATATATTTAAATATCATAGATCCAATAAATGAATGAATGGGGTGGCAAACTCCATTCATATGTATCACATGAATAATACAAAAAACAAGAAGGAAATCGAAAGCATTTGTACATGAATGAAAAGAAATAAAATACGTAAAAAAGTACGATGCAACATAAAACAAAGGAAAATATAAAACTCTACACAGTAAATTTCACAGAAGTGGAGTTAGACAAACTATTCAAAGTGAAGATTGAAAAATCATGAGGATTAAAATCAAGCACGAAATATAAATGTATGATGATGATAAAACCAAGTATAATAAAACAATAAGTGATAATATAAATGCAATAAAGAATGACACGCATTGAAGATAAGATGGTAGAAAATGCTTAAATTCTTTAAAGAATAAAGTTTAATTTCTTTATTGACAAGTAATCATTGAAAAAATAAGGCATCATGAATTTGGATCTGAATCAGAAAAAAGTAATCAAAAATATCAAATGAGAGATCAAATACCCTGCGTCTGAACCTCTGTGGAGGCTCACGAACCCTCCTGGCAGTGCGGGATCTAACCCGTACAACATGAGAGTGAATAGCGCAGGAAACACAGTACTGGACCTTAGCGTAGAGCTTTGGAAGGGTATAATCTACAACAAAATATTTTGATTAGCTAAAAAGTGGATAGAAAAAAAAATCAAGATAATATTGAAGTCGCAGCAATACTTTCATAGACACAGGCCTCCTGCACATCCCTCACGGCAGCTTGCTCCACGATATTCCTCACCAGAAACCTCTTGATAGCTTTATCCTGAGAAAAAACGTAGAAAGATAGCAGAGCTCTGCGTCAAACTCGCACTCTACAGATCACACTCAAATCATACGAACAATTTCATGATGCAGAGCAATTGCAAACAAAAAGGAAACGAGCCATAAATCTTTCTTTCACCAGATCACAACTGAACCAGCTATCTGGATTTTTACGCAAGCGTGACGTGATGAAAAAAAAAATGTTATAGAATTGGGAGCACCTTGGGGCAGCATTTTCCACAGTTGGAGCAGCGAATAAAGTTGACGTGGCCGCGGCCGTGCTTGTTGCGGCCACCATTTCTGCGCTTGAACGTCTATGTAACAGTACAGGAAATGAAAACCCAATTAGCTGAGTTATACGAAATAGGATAACGGGACAAAGATCTACCATTGCCGTCGGCTATATTGTTCTTCTGCAGCGTGATCCTCCCGCCGCAGTATTTTGCCTTTGGTTAGGTTTTCAGCCCACGATGCCGGAGTTTATAAAGCATGCGAGTCCTGCACAAAAACATATATCCAGTTTGCTTAATACCTAAAACTAAAAGGAAGATTTACATGTATACCACTCGCAACTCTTAAAGGGGATGTTTAGGCTAAATCCTGCCAAACAGAAAAATGCCTCTCCGTAAATCCTGAGATTTGGTAAACCCTAAAATGACGCCGATTCACCGTAAATCCGGGATTTAGTAAATCCCGTGAATCGGCGGACTTAATAAATCCGGGACGAGCGAAGAGTAGGTATGGCGCGAACAGGCTTACCTTCTGGTAGGAGCGGAGCGGAATGAAGAATGTAGGCTAGGGTTTCGGGCAGAGAGGGGAAGTGATGAATAAATACTTTAACTAATTTAATTTTTTAATAATTAATAATTAATTTATATAATTGTAAATTAATTATAATTAAATCATGCTGGATCAGCAAGGAGCCCTCCCATTATATCAATTTAGAACTTATTAAAATAACAAATAAAATTTTCAACTTAACATTTTCATTTCTTTTAAAATAATAGTGAATTTTAGATATAATTTTTTAAATAGAATTTTTTTTTAAAAGGTTAACAATCATTATAAATTAATGATTGTAATTTTAAGCAAAGGTTTAAATGAATTTTTCAAAATTAAGTGATGTATTTATTTCTCAAAGTATGAGAAGTCAATGAAGGGGTGATCATATGGGCTTGGGAGAAATTTTCAATGTGTTTTTATCCTGTTTTATAGTATTTCGTATAGTATTTATAACCAGCGGTTTTAATAGAAATAAATTTTTTTTTATCTCCAATTAAACTTACAAATATAATGACGTTAGATTAATTTTTTGATTTATATGTGAATAAGCGCCCGTTTAGGTGGGGAAGGGGTATCGTTTCGCCAATGGCGCAACAGCCTTGTTGCGTTTGGTGAACGGCGTGATTGGTTTTTAATAAAATGTAGGACATGGGTTTGACCCCACGGCCCGCATTTCTTTATCTTATTTTGACGCAATTGCACCTGGCTTCGCATATCGGATAGACCCCGCGTCTTCTACCCTAACCGTCCCACTCTCACAATTTCTTCGCGTCTTCTGCCCTAACTGCCCCGCTCTCGTATTTTTTTCAAACATATGTGTTTCTTCCTTCGGTATCTTTATCCCTTAGCCACATTGGTCTCTTCATGAACTTGCTTGATGGTTTTTATGAGTAGCGCCCATTTGTTTAGACTGCTTGGTTTATGTTTTCTTCATGAATTTGAATGATATTTTTGTTGGTATTTTGTGATGGTTTTGATTGAGAATTTGAGGTGCAGAGAATGAGTGAGGATTTGATTGGTATGCATGTTGTGTTGCTGGAGAATGAGCCTTATAAAATTTGCTCTGAAATGAAAGAGTTAAATTGTCTCAATTGAAAATGAAGCCAACTTTCTCCTTGTCACATATTTAACTATTTATATGGTAGATTGATTAGTGAATGTACAATAGAAAAACCTTGTCACATATTTAAAAGTTTTTCACATGATGGGGCGTAATGTTTTTTTTCCTAGTATAGTGTTTTTAAACATGTGCAAGAAATAAAAATATTCTTTTCTCTAAACTCAATTGATAGAGGATAACTATCTCACATGCTTTTCATTTACATGTTCCAACTAGCATAAAGGGATCATGTATGGACCCAATAAATTACAAAGTGTGATATTTACACTTATAACACCTCAACATCACAACNTAGAGGATAACTATCTCACATGCTTTTCATTTACATGTTCCAACTAGCATAAAGGGATCATGTATGGACCCATTAAATTACAAAGTGTGATATTTACACTTATAACACCTCAACATCACAAATATATGCATGAAAGTTGTATATCACTTTTAAAGAGGCATTGATGGTGGTATTTTTGATATGATAATAAAGATTTGATTGGCATATACGTTATGTGCTGTTAGAAATTGAGCCTTATAAAATTTAGCTATGAACTGNTTGTATATCACTTTTAAAGAGGCATTGATGGTGGTATTTTTGATATGATAATAAAGATTTGATTGGCATATATGTTATGTGCTGTTAGAAATTGAGCCTTATAAAATTTAGCTATGAACTTAAACTGTTAAACTGCCTCAGTAGGAAATGAAACCAACTTTTACAGTTCTTTTTTCTGTCTAATTTTTCATATGGTAGATTGATTATTGAATATATGTTAGAAAAATCTTGGCGCATATTTAAAACCTTTTCAGAGGATAAAGTGTAATATTTTTTTTTTCCTAGTATGGTTTTTTCAAACATGTGCAAGAAATAAAAATATTATTTTCTCTAAANAATTTTTCATATGGTAGATTGATTATTGAATATATGTTAGAAAAATCTTGGCGCATATTTAAAACCTTTTCACAGGATAAAGTGTAATAATTTTTTTTTTCCTAGTACGGTTATTTCAAACATGTGCAAGAAATAAAAATATTATTTTCTCTAAGNATACAGTCTTCTTTAAACAATATTTTAGACTCATCATGAAAGCCCATTTCGATCTCATCTGTTAACTTACTCAAAACTTTTTTGGAAATAGTTTTTACTTGGATAATCAATTTCATCCATCCGAAAACAATCATCATCATTTCTGTCAGCTGGATATTTCATAGCCTTTAAAACATCAAAAGTTGTCATTAATATTCATAGTTAACTTTCCTTTTTGCACATCTATCATAGCTTGTCCAGTAATAAAAAAAGGTCTCCCCAAAATAATGGGATATTCTTTATCTTCCTCCATATCTAATAAAATAAAGTCCATAATAAATTTATCAACTTTAACAAGCACGTTTTCTATAACTCCTTTTGGATAAATAATAGATCGATCAGCTAACAGAAGGGTTACAGTTGTGGGAGAAATATCAGCTAAACCTAACCTTTTAAATATAGATAGAGGCATCACATTAATGCTCGATCCTAAATCACATAAAGCTTTTCAAATANAGAGGAGAAAATATGATTTTTCAAAATTTAATTTAATTTATATAATTATTTTCATGCAAAAATAAGTTTTTTTAAAGAAATTCCTAACTTGACCAAGGTAAATTATAATCCCTTGAAATTTTTACTGGACGTAGAACTAGACCAGAGAAGCCTTTGGATCAAATTTCATAATTTTTTGAATTTTTGGTGATTTATTAGAATTATTTTAAATTCGGGCTATTTAATAAAAATAAAATATTTTAGGTGGTGAAAATTAAGTTTTGTATTTTTGAAAATTAAGGTAAGAGAACTTATAGGAGCAAATTTTATAATTTTTTTTTATTTTTCCTTGATTTATTTGAATTATTTTAGTGAAAAACTTATTTTTAGCTTTAAAATTCAATATTTTTATTTAGAAAATCAGGAAAAATATTCTGATTATTCCTAAGTGATTAGGAAATAATTTAGAACATTTCAATGAGTTTTATTATTTTTATGATTTTTATGAATTTTTAATTATTTAAATACTTAAAATATGCCAAAAATTAAGTTTTTATTATAAATATTATTTTATTTTTATAAAATATCCCTGATCACAGAGAACTCAAAAAAACTAAGTTTCATAATTTTTTGAGTTATATTTTAATTTTTAAAAAAATCATTGAAGTGTTAAGAGTGGTATTTATCTTTAAAAATCAATTGGTCAAATGAACTCAAAATATTTTAAAATTTTTATGATGAGTTCTCTGGATCATAAATCACAGCGGAGATATGATTTTTAAAAATCATTTAAATGTTAAGAGTGGTATTTGTCTTTAAAAATCAATTTAAGTTATTGATTTTTTGAGTTATATTTTGATTTTTAAAAAATCATTTAAGTGTTAAGAGTGGTATTTATCTTTAAAAATCAATTTAAGTTATCAAATTGACTCAAAATATTTTGAAACTTTTATGATGAGTTCTCTGGATCATAAATCACAGTGGAGATTAAAAAGCAAGTCATTTAAATGTTTGTGATATTTTGAAACTTTTATGATGAGTTCTCTGGATCATAAATCACAGTGGAGATAAAAAATCAATTCATTTAAATATTTATATTTTTCAAAGTTAATTTTCTTAGTGATTTAGTATTTCTGAAATTTAAGTGCATTTTAAAATACTTGATCCATGAAATTATTTCCAAAGGTTTCTCTAGTCATGGTGGACCTTCCAAAATTTTCTTAGGATTTTGTAATAAATATGCTAATTTCCATTATTTTTTTGAAGGAATTATGTCTAATAACTTGAAAAATATGGATTTCGGTATAGAAACTTTATCTGAGTTTGGAAAAATCAAAGGATGTTTCTCTTGATAGAAACTACAACATGTCAAAATTTCAAGCCAAGGTGATGTGTTAATATGCATGGAGAATCAAATGATTCCAAATTGTATTTAATTAATTAAAAAAAAATTATGCATCAAATAGACCTAAAAATTATTTCACATTATTCTCCTCTGTTCACTAAGCAAGAGAATATTTTTATTTTATTTTTTTAATTTTTCTACACAAAGTTATGGATTTTCTAAGTTAGGAGTATTTAAATAAATAGGAAAAAGTCCTATTATGTATTAAAACAGTGCGTGCCACCTCAACCTACGACGGCTCCGAAGGCATGTGTGGCGCGCTCTGGTTGGACGATGTCGTCCACGTAGCTTACTGACTCGACCCGCTGTTTATGTCCCGAAGCACTGTCCGGCTCGATCTCCCCCATCCATTTGATACACGCTTGATCAAACGACTCCCCATCATAGTCCCCGATAGAATGATCCCGTGCCCGTCCGCATTAAAACCTTAAGATCTTGGCCTAAACTCAACCAAATCACTTTGGGTTTGATCATATGGACTCATCTAAGTGAGACAAACA
>JXCR01074733.1:4288-15866 GCA_002079205.1 Phalaenopsis hybrid cultivar | reverse complement strand
GCCGCTGCGTGCATGGGCCGCAAATAACCCCACCCGGCCTCCGGTTCCGGCGGGAGCAGAGAAAAAGAGCGAGAGTCCGTTGATGCTGGGTCCTGGGCCTTCAGCATAGCAGAGGTCTGTTTTCTTTGGTATTTACTTAATTTGATCATGCACTTGTCCTGGACTAAAACAATCAATAGATGGTGGAAGGGTAGGAATGCCTAGGTAATTGAAATGTTACATTCGCGTTTCTATTTTCGTTCAATTTTATTTTACTTGGCTTTTCTTTCTGATGCCAATATCCCATTATAATTTAAACTCGATTAACAGAATATATGAATCCAAGTCTATTGGATTCTCTTAAACTCTTTATGGGCGGCTTGGTTGGATATGGGGTCTAAATCAAGTTGGATTTAGTAAATCTTGTTGATTAGAATCTGAAAATCATTTGATATGATAATTATTATATCTTATGAAATTTTTTATAATTATTTGACAATATTTTAAAATTTAAAATTTATATGAAGAAAAATATTTTTTGAAAATATTGAATCTTGTAAATATCAGTCTTAAGGTCCTTTTGGAATGCTTTAGGTTTCAGTAGCTGATGATTTTTTTTTTATTTTTTGTAAAATTGTTTTTAGAGTTTTGATTGGGAAAATAAGATTTTAAAATTTTCGGCAAGAACTATAAATATAATATTATCTTCTATGAAGTAAGCGATTATTTTGTAGTGATCATATTTTTAAAGTTGGATGCAAATTTTCTTTAAAAAAATATATTTGATACTGTTATAATTTATCTGTTTTTAAAAATAAAAAGTATAAGATATATTTGATTGACTATTTTTTTATTAACAGAAAATTATATACTCGGGTGAGTAATGTGTGCTAGAAGATCGAGAGCTATTATGGGAGATTGCTAACTGGAGGAGGAAGAAGCGGCCGGATGAGAAGTGGAAGGTGCAACACAGAGAATTGAAGATGTGTAGCTAGAGGAGCGTGCAGATTTTAGGGCATAATTTTGAAAACATGTTTTGAAACTGTTAAAAGATAATGTGTTTTTGATGTTTTGGAAACGTATTTAAAAATAAAATTAAAAAACAACAAAAAAAATAAATATTGTTTTTTTTTATTTTTATTAATGATGGCAAATAAGACTTTAGTTTCGCACAAAAGTAATTTGAACAGCTTTTCATATAAGGCCGTGGTGGCGTTCTAAAAGCAACGTAGACCAAAAAAAATTGTCTCAAAAAAAAAAACAATTAATTCAATGTATTTTTATTTTTATTTAATTTAATAGTTGATGAAGTGCGTATTACTTATCATATTATTAGCTCAAAGCTATTTTAATTTAATTTAATTTATTTGAAGTTAATTTTTTAATTAATTTCATTGAGTAGCAATTAATTTATCATCAGATGTGCTGAATCTTGATTTGTCCGTGAATCGCACCCTAATGGATAGAGCATAAAAAAGGAAGAGACACATAGAGAAATGAACAATAATGAATAGTACAACATATTTTTTATTATCATGTATGAGTCGATTGTTCAATTATCCTATGACTCAGTCATTTGAGAAAGCCTGACTTCGACTTTGTAAGACTGGTATGATCAGCTAGACAGAGTTGGTGTAGTCGGTCGACTGGACTTATTTAGCTTTGGGTTGACAAGATTGACTCGATATCAAAACCTTGTCAATTGATTGAATCTAATTTAGGTATTGACTCATAATCCCTAGACTGAGAGCTCTTGTCGACAGAACGAGACAAGACTATGGGGCCTATGGTGAATCATCGTAATCTTATAGATAACTCGTTCATTGATGTGAGAGTCCTTTGGGATGATTGTGAGTTTCATTGCATGACCCATTTTTGGTCTCTGATGAGGAACCTTGAGGGAGTTCGTGGGATGAAAGATGACGAGGAACTAGATTTTTTCCTCGGTTGGATACTGGGAGGTTGGCCGATGCCTTCACCCAACTTTCCAGTGATGCTTAGCTTAAATTCTTACCTATCTTGTTCTAGTTCAATTGGTTTATACGTGGATCCTTCTAATCTTTCTTCAGACTCTTCAAACCTTTATCCTTGGTTCAAAAAGTCAGTACATTTAGACTCTTGATCTTCTATTAGTAGGTATTTTTTACTGTACTTCATTCTTTCAAACTGTTAGATCTTTTTGTGATTGGTGCTGACACATTCCTAATGCACATCATTCTAACTATAATTAACTTAATTTAATCACATTTCATAAAATTTTAATAATAAACTAAGTAAAATTAATAACTGAATAAGAAAATAATATGTTTGCGGCCAATTTGGCAGCCAACAAGGCCCTCAAGCTTAAATTTATATAAATCCTGCATAAAATAAGATATTGAACAGCCTTTCGGTATGTGCAATATCTATCTTTGTTGTTTATGAACTTTAATAGCAGTGCGGTCCCCTACGATGATGTGGGATGTGGGCCCTCTGTCAAATCTATTCGACTAGTTGCCTGCCGCCAAATAAAATACAAGACACCCCTTCGTCGATCTACCCAACAGCGAACATACATTCTGTCCAATAGGAATCGCCCATTATAAATGTAATTTACTTTTTTATTATTTCGCTAAGAAAATCAATCGGGCTGGGTTAGTCCACGAGAGCCGAACTTGTTTATTTTTTCAAATGGAGTTTTTTTTTTAATATTGACAATCCGCAAAACTCTTCTTGCCGTCCGATATGCATACGTGGATGTCATCCGATCGCACGTTGCAAATTCCGTGCCGCCTTTACCTTCTTCCCTTTATTATAAGTTAAAAGGTCAGGCGAATCCAGAATATCCACGTGGCAATTTGGACGGGGAGACCGTCTGATCTTTTTAGCTTTTCTTTCCACTGCTAAAATATCTTGTCGCCTTATTTTTATAATATAGGGTAATTACCGCTCATCTTTGCTGCCATCAGAGATTCGGAGCCATAAAGCTCATCCAATCTGATCGAATTGCAGTGGAATTTAATCGGTAGAAGCAAATCCGGTTACGCGCTCCAATTGGATGGATCGAGATCTTCCGGCGATCGACGAGGATTCCCGCGAAAGAGATTTGGACCGCTTGCCGCCCGATGACGACGACGACGGCGATGGTGGTGGGGGAGGAATGCATGGAGACGACGTTGAAGTTCTGGAGTGGGTGGAAGGGTTGCCGAGCGGCGACGATCTTATTCCCCTGTCGCAGCCGCTGGTCTCACCGTTGCTAGCCTCCGCCTTCTGCATCACCCCTCCGGAGCTCAAAACTATGCTTGATATCCACCGCGCTACGCAGCACACTGCATCCAATCTGCGCCGCCAACAGCATCTTGCCAAGTCCTCTCAGATTGTTTCCCCTCTCAAACCCTTGTCCGCAGCCGATCCCGAGGAACCCTCTGACTCACAGAAGCCAACCCTATGCCCTGACGACGGAGCGGGAGCTTCTGAGGTGGCAACGATGGCAGAAATTGAGGCCGATTCGTCCTCCCTCCACGCGGAGAACTCCGCTGATGACAACTCTGGCAGAATGCTCAAGCGNGCGGAGAACTCCGCTGATGACAACTCTGGCAGAATGCTAAAGCGGCCGCGGCTGGTGTGGACGCCGCAGCTCCACAAGAGATTCGTGGACGTGGTCGCTCACCTTGGGATCAAGAACGCCGTGCCCAAAACCATTATGCAGCTGATGAACGTGGATGGTCTCACGAGGGAGAACGTCGCCAGCCACCTACAGAAGTACAGGCTATACGTGAAGAGAATGCAGGGACTCTCCGATGAAGGACCTTCTACCTCCGATCATCTCTTTGCGTCGACACCAGTGCCTCCGCAGAGCTTTCAAGAACAGCCGATGCAGCACCCGATGCCATATGCCGTGCCGGCAATGATCCCTATGCAGGTTTACAGCATTCCTCATCACCACGCTCATGGATTGGTTCCGGTTAATAATCACCAAGGCGGCCAACTATTTAACGGTTTTGATTCTTTTCAATCTTATGCGCCCATTGATTGGTCGGCTAGAAGCAAGTTTGCTTCAGTTATTTCTAAGACTTATGTTTCGCCCAATGACAATATTAGAACTGGAGAAAAACAGAAGCAATAAATATTTTTTGCTGGTTTATTTTGATTATTTATAGAGGTATGGTTTTATAATTTTAGCTCTCTCGTGATTCTTTCTTTGTTATGACTTGTCTACAATTGCCTCTTTACGAACTTGATTTTGAGTTCGATTGGTAGACATTGGAAGCGCATTTATCTCAGATGTGATGCTTTATTTTTATCTTGAAATACTCCTGGTTTGAATTGCTGATGGTTGAATTAACATTGTCCTCTTGACACTTCTATAAACTATCTTTAATTAGATGCCTACATCTCAGGTTTATTTCTGTGTTGATTTTTCTTGCTTTGTAAATGCCTGAGATTTGAGACTTTCTCCACCCCTATTTAGTCTCTTTTTTTTTCCTAACGATCATGCGGGTAAGAGCATGGACTATTGCTCTGTGTGCTTTGCGCTTCATATTTGTAGATGCTAAGCTAATTATCTAGACTTGCATTGGTTATCACTGTGTTCCCACATCACGAAAAACATCATTTTTCTTCCTACCTAAAAAACTCCTCATGATCCCTCGGATTTGAATGTTTCAGCTGTTAATATTAAAATTTGCACAAACGCTTCATAATTTGATGTTTCCTATGAATATTTCCTTACTTTTTTTGAGAAGATACAATTTTAATTGCATGTACCTTATTAATTGAATCTTATCTACTGTCTTTGGCATCTCCTTTCCCATTCTATGTATAAAAACCCCCTTTACTTTTAGAGGGAACAATAGAATCACAGAGAAAGTTGTCTTCATTCTTTCGTTTGATTGTACACGATCTTCTTTAATTGAAGTTTATATAAACTAAAATCACTCTATGACACTTTAGCTACTTATTTGCTACTTAGTACACATTGATTACCATGACCCACAATGACATATTAACCAAACTCAAATTACTTGTTTCAATTTTTAATACTAGTGTATTCTTATCAACATCTTAAAATTTTCGCAAAGTTGCCTTGGAAAGTGCTGCTCAGGAGTTCACGGAAAATTTTTTTTCTGCAACTTTGGACCAGGCCTGCATGTCTGTCTGAAATTATGCGTAAATCTTCTTTTATTTGAATCTCTAATGTTTTTTCATGTAGTGTTTGAAGAAACCATATTTTAGATTCATTGCATTTTGATTTAACCACTACAAATTCAAGTGGAAAGAGATTGCTATTCGCATCTGTTTTAGCTGCAGCAAGTAATATGACCCTGTATTTGCTCAACATAAACGTTCCATTAACACCACTCAATTATAGTTAGACCGAATTCATAGAGAAGATGGTTGAAATGATTTAACTACCCAACTTGAATTTTGTAAATTGATCCTCTCAATAATAAAAAATTAGCTTCCACTAATTGATAAGGTGACTGGTAAGATTCATCCAAGCTACCAAATATGGCCTGATCGTCTTTTTTCTTGTATCCTTGGCTTTTATGTTTGACAACATTTCATTAAATCTAGTTCCAACCCGACCTCTAATCCCTTTGGGTTTTAGATCATATTGTTGACGAAGCTAGACAAGGTAAAATAACTTATGAACCTGACATGCGCTGCCTCGTCTGGATAGTAATCTTCAAAAATTGATGCTGTGTTTTCTATAGGACCATTGAATTTATAATTTTTATTCATTCTTGTGTTTTCTAACAATACTCATTGCAGTCTTTTATAAACATCACTTGATTTGCTAAAATTAGATTTCTAAATGTGCATTACTTGATCAAATCATGGCCTGAGATAGTTAGGCTGTGCATATTTTAAGTGTGATTTTTTTCTAAGGAACCTTTACTATCACCACTGCAATCGCTAAATTGACCATCTATTTTGTTGTAACTATCACCATCTGGCTTAAATGAATCGTTAGGGACAACATCACCATGGAATTGGACTGCTAATGTGCTTGTTCGAAATCTTTTGGAGGGTAATACAGGTCTCTCGTGAAATTAAAAAAAATATCTCATTCAAAATATAAGAGCATGTTAGTGAGAGATTAATATATAAGTAATTTATTTTATTTTAGTATTAACCTCCGAAGCATGTTGGTCCTTACATTTTTATGAAGAGGTGCTTCCACTAATCTGCAATAGTTTGGATTGTTCATTGAAATTTCGTCTTAGCTCACATTCTGGCATTTTACTCAATTATCACTTTATTTGATAGAATGCTATAATTGAAACTAGTTTTAACGTGCACAATAGGAGCCTTGTTGGATGCCAAGTTTAGAACAAAGTGAGTGAATACATAATCACTAATATACATTAGATTAAATTTATCATTCAAAAGAAAATTACAAATTAGATTTATAGAGAATTTTAGTTGATCGAAATTCAAAGAATGTGAAATTTTCATCTTCAAAACATCTAATCTCACCTCAAAATTTGTAGTGACCAATTACTGCCCCAAATGAATTTCAGAATGAAGTTGTCAAAAAAATCACCTCACCCTTGTAACATAATATCATTAATGTTACTAACCCACTCATTATGATGGAGGAATCTGTATTAGTATACTTTTAAAAAAATATTTTGAAAATCTACTGCCCTTAAATCATATTAAAACTTCATCGCATTAAAATGGGAATCACTTTTATTTAAATTTCTTTTAAATTGGAATAGAAGCTACTAATTGAGAAAATTTTTTGTTTTTGTGATTTTTGAAAGAGTTAGATTTACTTGCATCAACCTGTCTTTTATTCACAACGAGGATGATAATGTGGTCCTCTCTGACCAAGATGCCAAAGAATATGCAAAACAGTGGAATCTAGCTTTGTTTGGTTATGCTCTTGGTAATTTTTCATTCTATATTAATTTATTTCAAGCTATTTCTAAAATCTGGCAAGATAATATTAAACTGGTCTCCTTATTTGATCATTTCTTTCTATTTAAGTTCCTATGTATGGAGGGTTTCGATATGGTTTTCATTAGTGGCCCTTGGTTTACCATTAAACTTCCTTCTATTTTTAAAAAATGGTCACTAGATTTCAAGCTTATTATGGATGACTTCATGGATATTCTGATTTTGGTGAAGTTCCTTAACTTACCTCTTTTTTTTAGATAGAGACTAGAATCTCTAGGATAGCTTGTAAAATTGGTATTCCATTAAATGTAGATTCTCTTAAGACCAAATATTGTTGGTTGACATTTACTGGAGTTTGTGTTCAAATTTCTACTACATCTCTGTTGTGCGAATATGTTACCATGCCTATTGAAAGCAAGGATTTTCAACAACCTGTTATATATGAGTGGAAGCCTAAGCCTTCTTTTTGTTTGTCATGTAATGGTTTTGCACATGATCCCTTATCTTGCCCAGGTCTCCTCACTACAAACATCCATCAATAAACCATATCCTTCGTGGTGGAAGGTGCAGTCGACACATAATATGTTCTTCCTCAAGAAGCCTTAGTAAAACCAATAGCATCGCTTTCTTCCTACCTACAACTTCCCTTTATATAATCTCTCAGCTCTGAATGTTTCAATTGTTAATATTGAAATTAGCAGAACCACTTTAGATACAAGAACATTGAATGATCTTCTGGTTGTAGTTGCGGCTAGTAATCCTCTTCCCTACAAGTCTGGAATATTTCTGTGGTAAGGGACCTCATTTCCACTTTATGTAAAAAAATGACAAATGTCAATTTGGCACTAAAGAAAAGATCCATGGAAGTCCAACCACATCAAAAATTTCTTTTCAGCTCTTAAAGAATAAGCAAATGATAAATTTTCAACATTTGGAAACCCAGTCTATTTGTAAAAACCTTCAGAACGAAGCTATTACAATCCAAAATAGTTTGATTACACTATCAAAATGATAGAATTCATGGTTTAAATAATGTGCTAAATGTAATTGGCCATCTAAATGAGATGATGATATTAAATTTTTATATCAAAGAATCAGATGTAGAGGGAACCAAAACCGAATTAAAGAAATATCTACAGATAAATATATTGTTTGCTCTCAAGATGCTATTGGCATGGAAGCTATTTATTACTTTTCTTCCCTAATATTGATTAACCAGCATCTTCATCTCCTTATATTCGTGTGTACTGCAGACTTATATTTCTATGTACTGCACACTTAATTCTCAAGAATGTCATGATTTATTGATTTCATTAAATGTTAGATTAAAAATGCTCTTTTCAGTATAGGGTCAGATAAAGCTCTCGGCCCTGATGGTTTTAATTCAAAGTTTTTGAAGAATACTTGTTCTATTATTGGTTCCTCTTTTATTGTAGCCATGAAACATTTCTTCTGTACTTTTAATCTTACAAGCAGCATTCACCAATTACAGAAACAATTACACCTTAAGTCTCTAAATAGCTCTAGAGCTAGTTCACTCAGTAGTACATTTTATTAGGTCATTTCAAAGCTAATTACAAGTAGAATAAAGGCTTTGCTTCCATCTCTCTTTCATCCAGTTCCAGTTGCTTTCATTTGTGTGTAATGCATCCTTCCAAACGAGATCTTACATGAGTTTAAATTCTTCTTTAGCCGAAATCAATTATGTGCTAAGATTGATCTTAAAAAGGCATTTGATAATGTAAATCTAACTTGGGATTAAAGCTTATACTTATCAAGCTTTTCTTTTTTCTTTGGCCATTATTAATACTGGACTTAAGAGGCTACTTTTTATCCCCAGGATTAAGACGGGCGTGCTTTAACTACATAACTTTTCATGTTTATCGTGGATGCTTTCTTTAGGTTAATGGATATGAATTACAAGAATCAATCCAACACTAGTATTACTGAGGGCATGGCGATCTCTTGCATGCCACATCTAATTTATGTTGATGACTTGGTAGTGTTTGGTGTTACGAATCGAAGTACGGCTAATTGCTCATCTTCTAGTTTTGAAGCCTTAAGTTTGACAACTAATCTTATGCCAAATACAACTAAATCGGGCATTTGTTTCTCAAAGTCTATGGAAGATAAAACTAGATAGCATACTGTTTTTCTTTTTAGACTTTATCTAGAAAAAGTAAACTACATTATTGCTGCGATTTTTGTATGAAATGCAGCTCCGGCTTTGGTCTCTCAATTTTGACATTTTTATTTTATTTATAAAGCTTACTCCTTTAATGTCAATTTAAATTTAGTCGGTCTTAAAATTTTTTCTGATCACAGATTTTCAAGGATGAACAACTAAATTTTAATATTTCACACTTTCTGGGGCATTTTAAATGATGCTATTAACATTACGCGTCCATATTTATGCAAAAATTGATAACAAATAAGTAACAAATGGTTCGATAAAACTATACTCCGCAAAATTTTTAATGATATCCTGTTTTGTAAAATAAGTATTACGATAAAAACAAACAACCTACTATTTTGCAATTTTTTATATTACAAAAAATATTATTTTTTAACTAAAATAAAATACACCATTTCATGCATAAAAAATATCATAGCTATATATAGATTAAAATTTAAGTATTAGATATATATATACATAAGAATTGAAAGGTACATATGTAAATCTCTATTAAAAAAATAAAAATAAAAAACAAAATAAACTCTTTTACTCGATTGAGGCTACATTTGGGGCAGCTTATTAGCAGCGGCGTGGTGAGTTAGATGCTGACATTTGAAAAAAAAAAGTTGTGATTGTTTTGACTTATTTGAGTAAACCGCGGGCCGCGGGTTCGATTTCACAGTCCGGATTTCATTCGCGTGGTAATACCTTAATTGCTCTTGACCCTGCACCACGTTTCGTTCGTGTGATACCTTCATTGCTCAACCCTCCGCCCTAGCTCCTCTCCTCTCCTCCCTATCATGCTTCTAGCCCGTGCTTGGATCTGCCCTAGCTCCTCTTCCTCTCATCCCAAATGTGTTCGGGTTTCAGTGGCATTTCTCTTCTTCTACCTTCCCACATTCTTTTTGAATATTTGGTTTCGGTGGCATTCTCACATTGGTAATCTCTTACCTATATTGTTGGCGTTGACATTTGCTTATAATTTGAGGTTTTGCCGTTTGTGTCTTGCTCCTTGCTATCCATGGTTTGGTGTTTTGCGATTTTGGTTTTCTTTTGTGGCCCGTGCGGTCTTCTTGCTATTTCATGGTCACTGCTCAGAATAATTTTTTTTGGGATAATTACATACAGTTGTGTTGTTTACAAATCAATTCCTTTTTTTTTTTTTGGACAATTGGGGTGGTTTGCTCAGTTGGATTCTCCCTTCTATTTCATTTTAGGATAATTGCATACAGAGCACAAGAAACATTGTTATATACAAATTAATTTCTATATATGGTTTTTTGAACTATGAATTTGATTCATTTACATGTGCCACGATCATCGGACGTGAATTTGATAAAAATGAAAAATATTTTCTTGGGTTTTGTCATGACATTCAATATTTCAGTGAGAATTTGAAAGATGGATGAAAGAGGATGTGTGATTTGTAATAACATTTTTTTTGGGTGCCCTTTATGCAATCTTTCTTTCATTTTGTTGGTTCAATTGGAATAGCCTTGCTGCTCAACTCGTAGTTGGTCTTGTTGGTGGTTTGCCCTCTTTGTTGGAGGAAAGATATGCTATATTTGTGATAATATTTATAGTAGTGGTGTGAGTGATATTTTTTTGTACCACAATATTGTGAGTTGTTAGTGGTGATGTTGCGTCATGGTAACGAGTGTTGGTGCTGGCGGTGGTGCAATTAGTGTTGTGTGTTGATGTGGGGGTCGTGTCGTTAGTGGTGATCTTGGTTTTCATGGTACTTTTGGTGGTGTTCTTGGTAGTGTGTAGACGTTGGGCGAGGTTCTGCAGTGTCATTGTGTTTTTGGTGGTGTGTGCAGATGATAATTCGATAGCATCATTCGCACTGTGGCATTAACTTTAATAAGACTGATGAAAATCATTCACATATCCATGTTAAAGCATATGAATATCGTATAGAATAATCTTTATCATAGGTTAAATATGATTTGCCTAAGACTTACATCGAGTATGGGAAATGTGCAGTAGAAATGATAGAGTTTTGAAAAAACGAATTGCAGATGTCATCATCGACTCAGTAATTTTTTAATAAAGTGCATTTATCCCAATCATGCTCTTAATTAATTTATTTATTTTTTATCAGTGATAGTTTTGAAACACTAATTGGCTAAAAATAATGTAAGAAATGGTATACATCATCATATAAATAAATTCCCATAACGTTATCGTTACATTCAATAAAATACAGACACCGCACCAATTGGCTCATCTGCCAAACGACAGTGGCAAGCCGGCACATTGATCCTGACCCGAGCTTCCCATCGCAGCCAGAGCCCGGCCGCCGGAGCCGGAAAGGCTCACATCCCCCACCAGCCTCTTCTTTATAGAACCCGAATGAAACATGTACAAATGCTCCTCCGTCAACGCCGGAACATTCGCTTGCCCTTCCAGACACTGCACCACTTGTCTCATACTCGGCCGCACCTCGGCCACCGGCGAAGAACACAACAATCCCAACCTCAATACTATCTCCATCTCTTCCACCACAAACGCATTCCCCAACCTCCTATCCCT
>JXCR01074712.1:0-10045 GCA_002079205.1 Phalaenopsis hybrid cultivar | reverse complement strand
GAGAGATATAGCAATAAGGTGTGAGAGAGAGCTAGGAAGAGGGCGATAAGAGGCTGAGAGTGGTGATGAATAAGCCAAGTGGGGGAGGGAGATAGGGAGAGATAAAGATACAAGACTACGAGAGAGAGATAGAGGGAGAGTGAGAGAGAGATAAATGGAGGGAATGAGAGAATGAGAAAGAGAGGGAGAGAAAGAGGGAGAATTAGAGGAGAGAGAAGAGAGAGCAGGAGAGGTAGAGTGAAAGAGTGGGAGGGAGAGACAAATAAAGGTTTGAGAGAAGAAAGTGAGAGAAAAAGGAGAAAAATAAAGAGAATAAGGGAGACCGGGAGGGAGAGAAAGAGGGACGTGGGGTGGGAGTTTTGAGGGTTAGAATGGGGGAGAGATTTAGAGAGATAGAGCGTGAGAGAGAAAGAATATAGAGTAAGAAGAATAATAAGAGAGAGATAGAAAGAGAAAGAGAGTGTTAGAGAAAGATAGGGGAGAGAGAGATGGTGAGAGCATGTAAAGGGAAACAAACAAATAGATTTAAAGAAGGAAAAGATAGAGAAAAAGAGGGGTGTGAGTGAAAGAGAGAGTGACTACAAGAGGTAGAAAGATAGATATCTAAGAGTGATGGGGAGAAGAGAGAGACCAAGAGAGAGAGTAAGAGAGAGGGAGAGGGCAAGAGAAAGTGAGGGAGAGAGAAAGAGAGAAATAAAGAAAGCGTAGGAGAGGGAGAAAAATTGAGAAAGAGGGCTAGGAGTGAGAGAGAGGGAAGAGAGAGAAGAGTGTGTGAGAGAGAAGAGCGTGAGAGAGAGAGAGAGTGTGAGCGAGAAAGAGACCAAGAGAGACATAAAAGTGCAAGAGATAAAGAGTGATAGCAAGGGACAGAGAGTGAGAGAGTGATAGAGAGAAGAGATAAGGAGAGAGGTTGAGAGAAAATGAGGGAAAATAATAAAGAGAGATGTATGGGAGGGAGGGAGGGAGACAGAGGGAGAGAGTGCAAGAAAAGGAGGGTACGAGAGAGATAAATTAAGAGAGAGTAATAGAGAGAAGATGGGTAGAGTGAAAGTTAGGGTGGGAGAGATGGGGCGTGAGAGAGAGAGAGAAAGTGAGAAAGAGAAGAAAGAGAAGCTATAGAGAGATAAGTGAGAGTGAGAATAAAGAGGACAGTGAGAGAAAGAGAGAGATAGGAGAGGGATAGAGAGAGGAGCTTGAGAAAGGGAAGAGAGAGGGAAGGATGTGCGAGAGGAAGAGCTTGAGAAAATAGAAAGAAAGAAAATAGCATGAAAGAGAGAATGGGTAAGAGCGAGCGAAGATTAGAAAGAGAAGAGAGAGTGAAAAGATAAGAGTGAGAGAAAGAGAGGAAGATACAATGAGAGAGAGAAGAAGGAATAGAGAGAGAGAAAGGAAGGAAAGAAAGAAAGAAATGACAGTGAGAAAAAGAGAGAGTGAGAGAAATGTGGGAGAGAGAAAATAGAGAGAGTAAGAAATATGAGAGTCCATGTTAGAGTGAGAAAGAAAAAAAGAGAGATGGAGAGAGAGAGTGACAGAAAAATAAAGAGTGAGAGAGTGAATGAGAGGGTGAAAAAGGGAGGGAAGGGTGGAAGGAGGGTGTGGGAAAGATAAAGAGAGCATGAGAGAGAGAGGAAAAAAGAGCTAGAGAATGTGAACAAAAGAAAATTTTGGGAGAGAGAAGAGAGAAAGAGCCAGATAAACTGAGAGAGAGAGGGCAAGCAAGTGAAAAGATAGAGAACGAGAGAGAACGAGCAAAACGTAAAGCCAGAAAGAGGAGAGAGATGTAGAGGGAGGGCAGAAGAAGGGAGAAAGTGGTGAGAGAGAAAGTGAGAAAAGAGTGAGAGATAAAGAGGAAGAGAAAGTGCGTGAGTGAGGTAGAAAAGAAAGAGAGAGAGGATGAGATAGTAAAGAAAGAGAGAGAAATAGAGAGAGGGGATGGGAAGGGAGAGTGGGTTGGTTAGTGAGAGAGTGAAAGAGAGCAGAGAAGAATGAGAGAGGGAGAGAGGGAGAAAGAGAAGGAAATAAAGAGAGTGAGTGAGAGAGAGAGAGAGTGCAATAAATGGAGGAGAGAGTTAGAGATGAGCGAGAGAAGAGTGAGAGAAAATATAATGAGGGAGAATCAGAAGGGATGGGTGGGAGAGTGTAAGAGAATAAAAAAGGGGAGAGAGATAGAGTGTGTTAGATATAGTGTGAAAGTTAGAGAGGGTAAAAGAATGTGAGAGAAGATATAAAATAGAGAATAACAAAGAAGAGAGAATGAGAGAGAGTGAAAGAGAGAATAATAGATAGAAAAGGGAGATAAGAAGAGAAGTAAAGGAGATCAAAGAAAGAGAAAATTCGAGGGAAGGAAAGAGGAATGGACAGAGGGAGAAATAGTGAAAAAGATAGATAGTTGGAAACAAGCAGGGAGAGGGAGAGAAAGAGCGAGAGATAGGAAGGGAACATAGAGAGAAAGAGAGAGGGAGGGTGAGAAAATGAGGGAGGAACAAGAGAGTGAAGGAGAGGGCAGGGGGAGTGAAGAGAGAGAGAGTGGAAAAAAGAAAATGGGAGGAAGAGAGATAGAGAGGAAGATCCAACAGAGGTAAAGAAATAAAAGGAGGGAGGGAGGGATACAGTGGATGAGTGTGTGTGTGAGAGAGAGAGAGAAAGAAAAAGAGAGAGAGAGAGTTTTTTAGAGAGAGTTGGCAAGATAAAGGGAGAGGAGGGATGACAGAGTGCGATAGAGAACAAGAGAGCGAGGGGGAGAGAAGAGATAAAGATAGATGAGAACAGATATAGAGAGGGTAGCAAGGCAGGGAGAAAAAGAGATTGGAAGAGTAGGGGACAAAAAAGTGTGAGAGAGAGAAAAAAGAGAGCGAGAGAATATTATGAGAGATAGAAGAGAGAAAAAAACGTAGAGAAAAGAGGGTCAGAAAAATAATAAGGGACTGATGCAGATATATTTTGAGAGAAAGAGAGAGAAAAGAGCTGAAGAGGGGAAGGGAGACATGGAGAGAGAGAGAGATAGAAAGGGAGAGAGAGAGAAAGATATATGAAGTGTGATTGAGAGAGAGTGAATAGAGAGAGTGAGAGAAGAGAGTGAAATAGGGAGGGAGTGAGGGAAGAGATTGAAAGAAGAGAGTGAATAGAGAGGGAGTGAGGGAAGGAGGGACTGTGGAGAGAGAGAAGGACAGAAAGGGGGAAAGAGAGAAGAGATATATGAAGTGTGGGAGAGTAATAAAGGAGGATAATGAGATAAAGAAAGTGAAGGTGGATTGAGCAAAAGTGAAACATGATTGAAAAGACAGAGGAATGATGGAGTGGGAGGGCACAAGAAAGTGAGATTGAGAGGGAGGGAAGTAGAAAAGAGTACGAAAGAATGATAGAAAGAAAGATGGAAGGAGAGAGGGAAGGAGAGATTAAGTGAGAGAGAGGCACGAGAGCAAGCAATAAAGAGATAGAGAGAAGGAAAGAGATCAAGCAACAGAGAGACAACAATAAAAAAAGATAGAAAAACTTGCTATTTTTTCACTCATATTTCCTCACTTTCTCTTCTCACTATTTCTTTCTATGACTCTCTGCGTTCCACTCTCTTTCTTTCTCTACTCTCTTCTTTTCTCTCTCTCCCCATTCTCTCCCCCTTTCTCTCTTCTCTTTCTTTTATCCTTCGCTCTCTTACTTTCTCTCTCTTTCCCTCTCTATCTCTTTACTCCCTCACCACCTCTCTGGCTTTCCCATTCTCTCTATCTATCTCTTGATCTCTTTCTTCTCTAACTTTCTCTCTTCTTTCTCTTTCTAAATCTCTCCACCTATCTCTATCTCTTGTTCTCGATCCTCTCTCTCACTCTATATCTTTCTTTCCCTGCCACCATCCTTCCCCCTTCCTCCCTCACACTTACTCTCTCACTTTCTCTCTTTCTTTCTCGCTCAATCAATCTCTCTCCCCTCTCTCTCTCTCTCTACCGTTCTCTCCCCCTCCCTCCTCACTCTTCATTCATTCATTCACTCTCTTTCCTTTTGTATCTCTTTTCTATTTCTATCTTTTTTCTCTTCTTTCACCTTTGTTACTCACTCTCTCATCTAGCTCTCTCTTTCTTTAGCTCTCTGACTCCCTCTCTCTTGCTTTCTATCCCACTCTCTCTCCCCTCCCCCTTCTCTCATACTCTTTCTTTTCTTCTCTCCTTCTTGTTATCCTTCTCACACTTGCTTTCTCTCTCTTTATTTCTCTATCTATTTGCTCTTTCACTATCTCTCTTGCTCCCCCTTTCTCCCTATCTCTCTCTTGATCTCTTTCTTCTCTAACTCACTTTATTCATTCTTTTTATAACTCTCTCTCTCTCTCTCCATATATTGCTCTGTATCCTCTCTCCCACTCTCACTCTTAGCCTCTCGCTTTCCTTCTCTCCCTTCGTCACTCTCACTCTCACTCTCACTTTCTCTGACTCTCTCTCTCGCTCTATCTATCCCACTCTCCCTTTCTCTCTTTGGCTCTCTCTCCTTGCCTCCTCTCTTTTCATTCATTCTTTCTCTCTTCTCCCTTTCTATCTATATCTCTCTCCCCTCTCTCCGTCTCCCACTATCTCACCCTCCCTCCCTCTCGCATATCTTTCCTCTCTTTCTCACTCACTTGCTCTCTCTTCTTTTCTCACTCTAGCATAATATCTCTTATATTTCACTCAATCTATTCTCTTGCTCCCTTTTATTTTCTTTCATACTTTCTCTCTCTCACTCTCTCTATCCCTCTCACTCCCCCTCTCTCCCCCTTTATATCACTCTCTCTTTGACCTACCCTCTCTCTATCTCACCTCCTCTCTCATTCTCTCTATCACCCTCTTTTCTCTCTCTTCTCTTTACCCTATCTTTCTTTCTCTAATTCCTTCTCTATCTTTTTGCTCTCTCTATCAATTTCTATTATGTCACTCGTCTTTTCTCACTCTATCTTCTTGTTCACTCTTTCTATCAATCTTTGTCTTGCTCTCTCTTGCTTTCTCTTTGCTATCCTTTCCTCTCTCTCCCTCTATAACATTCCCTCCATCCATCCCTTCCTACTCTCTATCGCTTTTCTTGCTATAGCTTGCTCTCTCTCATCTTCCACTCTCCCTATTCTCTTGGTCGCTTTTATTCTCTCGCACACTTTTTCTCTCTCCCTCTCTCTCTCTCTCTCCCTCCTCTCTCCCCCTCCATATCGCTCAATTTTTTACCCTCTCTTTATCTCCCTCTCTCTTTGGACCTCCTTCCCCATTCTTCCATATTTATGGTCCTCCCTCTTTCCTTCTCACTCTCTCCCACTTTATCACACTCTTTCTCTTCCCTTCCTGCTACCACTTATTCTCCTTATCCCTTTATCTCACACTTATATCTTTTCTCTCTATCTCTCAACTATACCTCCCTCCCTCCATCACTATCCCTCTCTGCTCTCTCCTCTCTCTGTATCTTCTCTCTAATCACTCTCTATCCCACTCTCTTGCTATCCCTCCCTTCCTCCTCACTTTACACTTTCTTTCACCCTCTCTCTCTCTCTTTCACCCTCTATCCCTCCCTCCCTTTCTTTTTCTCTTATTATATTATCTTCTCTCCTTTACTCTTTATATCTCTCTAGCTTTATCTCTTCCATGCTTTCTCTATCAATCTCCTCCTATCCCCCCTTTTTCATTTCTATTTTCCTGCCTCCCCCAATATTTAATATTTCTCTCCCTCACTCTTGCTCTCTCTATATCTCTCTCACTCCCTTGCTCATGTTATTTCTCTCTATCTCTATCTCATTATATCTAGTCATTCTCATTCTCTTCCCATCCCATTGCTCTCTCTCCATGTCTTTCCTCCTCACCCTTACTCTCTCTCTCCCACATGCTCTCTCTCCCTCTTTCTGCCTCTCTCTCTCCCACTCCATACGTCTACCTCACTCTCCCTCTATTCTTTTCCCATTCCCTATATTACTTTCATTCTTTCTCTCTTCCACTCTCTCAGTCCCTCTCACTCACTTCTTTGTTATCTCTCTTGCTCCCTTGTTCGCTCGCTCCCTTCTTTCTCTCACCCTCTCACTCCATCCCTCTCTCTTCCCTCTTACCCCCCTCTTACTCTCTTTTCTCTATTCTTTTTCTTGTTATTTTTCTCTCTTGCTTGCTCTCTCTTTCCTTCTCTATCTCTTTGCTCTCTCTCCATGTCTTTCGCTTTCCTTTCTCTATCTCTCTTCACTCTCTCCATCTTTTTCTCTCTCTTGATCTCTTGCTTCTCAAACTCACTCTCTTCTTACTGTTGATATCTTCTCTCACACTTTCCCAATTATCCTCTCACCCTCCTTCCCTTTCTCCTTCCCTCACTTTCGCTCTCACTTTCACTCTCACTTGCTCCCTCACCGGCTCTCTCCCCTCTTTTTCTCTCTCTTTAGTATCTCCCCCTTGTATGCCTCCTCTCTCTTTATCATACTCTCTATTCTCTATCTTCTCCGTTTTTTGCTCTTTATTCCTTTTTGTTTCTTTCATATTCTACATCTTTTCTCCTCAACCTTCTCTTTTGCTTTTTCTCTCTATCTTTATTTTTTATCACTTTCTCTTGCTCTCTCTTTTCTCTCTCTCTTATTAGTCCCTTTATCTCTCTCCTCACCCCTCTCTCTCTCATGCTTTCACTTCTCTCTCTCACTCAACTTGCCTCTAACTTTTAATCTCCCTCTATCTATTGCTTTCTCTCTTTTACTTTATACCTCTCTCCATTCATTTCTTTCTATTTTTTATCAATCTAGGTTTATCAATCTATTCTCCTGCTTCATCTTTTCTCTCCTTCCTTCTCGATCTCGCTCTCTGTCTCCATGTTTCTCTATCTCTCTTATACTCTCTCTCTCATTCTCTTTATCTTTTGGCCTCTCTCTCGCACTCCTTCCCCTTCTTCCCAATCACTCGCCTCCCTCCCTCCTTCTCACAGTTTCTCTCAATCTCCCCTTCCCTTCCTCTCATTCTTCTCTCTCTACTTTCTCTGTCTATCCCTCCCTCCCTCTCTCAATACCTCTCATTCTTCTCTTTATTCTCTCTCAGTCTACCTCCCACACTCTTACCCTCTCTTAGCCTCTCCTACTCCATTTTTTTTCTCTCTCTCTTCTTCTTCTCTCCATCCCTAGCATCCACTCTTCCTCTCTTCCTCTCTTTCTCTATCCCTCTCTTCTCTCTCTCCCTCACATTCTATACCTCTATCCCTCTTTATCCCCTCTCATTCTCTCTCTCCCTCCCTTTCCCACTTTATCTCTGAATTAAATTGTTTCTCCACTCTTTTATTTATCCCTCTACCTTCAACTACTTATGTAGCTCTCTCTTCAATCTCATGCTCTCTTACTACTTCTTGCTCTCACTATCTTTTTCTCTCTCTCTCTCTCTCTCATCTATATATCTCTCTTCGTCTCACATGGCATCTCTCTTCTCTCTCCTTTCATTCTTTCTATTCTATCTCTCGATCATTTTCTCTCTTTCTTAATATCCATCCTTCTCTTTCTCTTACTCCCACACACACTCTCTCTCTCTCACTCTCTTTCCATTTCATCTCTTGCCCCCCTTCTCACTCTCTCTCACTTTCTGTACCTCATAATCATTCTCTCTTTCTCTCTCCCTCTTTGTCTATTTATATATTTATCACTCTCACTCTCTCTCCCTTTCATTCTCAATCTTTCTCTCTTGTTCTCTCCCTCTCTCTTCCATGTTATCTCTCTTGCACTTTCTCACTCGTTTCACTCTTTAACAATCCTTTCTATTTCTTTCTCTCCCACCTTCTTACTTGCTCTCTTTCCTCCCTCTACCTCTCTCTCTCTCTCACACACGCCCTCTCCCTCCCTCTCTTTCTTTCTCTCTTTGTCTCGCCTTACATCTCTCTTACTCTTCCTCTCTTTCTCTCACTCTTTAATGTCTCTCACTATTTATACTCTCTCTCCTAATCCCTTTATCTTTCTTTCTCTCTTTTTCTCCCATTATTTTTCTCTCATTCCCCCTCTCAACTCACTTATCTCACTCTCTCTAACTTCCTCTCTATCTCCTTCTCTCTTTGCTTCCTTTTATCCCTCCCTCCCTCCCTCTCCCTATTCCTCTCCCAATCTTTCTCCCACTCTCTAATACTTCTCACCATCCCTTGATCTCTCTCTATCCATCTCTCACAATATTTCTTGAAATATCTATTTTTTTCGCTCTTTCTCCCTCCATGCTTGCCTTCCTCTCACGCGCTCCCTCACTCGTTATCCTGCACTAACTCTCCCTCTCTCCCTCTCTTGCAATCTTTCTTTCCTTCCCTCTCTCTCTCTCACTTGCACTCTCTTCATCTCTCTTCCATCCTTCCCCCTGCCACCCTCACTCTCTCTATTCTCTCTCTTATTATGTCTCCCCTTCCTCAGACTCTCTCTTTTACTCTATTTTTCTCTTCTCCCACTTCTGTTTCCCTTCATTCTCTCACTCTCACTTTTCCTCACTTCTCTCACTCTCTATGTCTCTATCTCTTTTCTCTCACTATATCTTCTCACTGTTTCTCTCCAATTCTTTTTCTCTTCTACTGCCCTCCCTCTCTTCATCTCTCAATTGTTCTCGCTGTTCACTCTCCATCTCACTCACTCTATCTCTCTCACTCTATCTTTCTCATTCTCTCTTTATCTGTTCCTATCACTTTTATTTTCTCTCTCAGTCTCATACATTCCCTCTCTCTCACTCTCTATCCTTTCCTCTCTTCAAAGCCTTCTTTCAATCACTCTCTCTCCTGCATCTTTATCCATAACTCTTTCTAGCACTCTACCTCTCTGGGGCTGTTCTATCTCTACTCTCTCTCTCCATATTATATTTCTTGTCTCTCTCACAATCTTGCTCTCTCTTTCTCCATATTTATCTCTATTATCAAACTCTCCTCCCTCTCTCCTATGATCTCACACTGACTCACTATCTCACTTTCTTTCTCCCACTTTAGCTTGTACTCTCTAAGTCTTTCACACCAACTCTCTACCTATCTCATACTATCTCTATCTCTTTCTTATCCCTCATTTTCCCTCCTCTCTCCCCCACTATGCCACCTCTCTCTATGACTTTCTCACTCTCTATGTCTCCATATATCTTTTTCTATCTAATTCCATCGCTTTGTCTAACATTTCTCACTATCTTTTTTCTTTCTTTCCTTCCATCCCTCTCACCCTACATCCCTCTCTTTGTCAATCTCTCTTGATCTTTTTTCTATCTCCCTTTTTTTGGCTCTCTCCCGTGCTCTCTCTTTCTCTCCTTTGTTATATTATTTCTTTCACAACCTTCCTCTCCCTCTCCTCCCTCATTCACTATTCTCCCTCCCTCCCTCCCCTCTTCTCTCCTTTCTTCATTCTTCTCTCTTCTACTTATCTACCCCTCACTCTCACTTTTTCTCTAACTCTCTCCATCTCCTTAGCTCTTACATTCCTATCCTTTTCTTTTTCACTCTTCTCACTTTATCTATCCCTCGAACCTCCCTCTCTCTTTCTCTCATTGCCTTCCTTCCCTCCTTCCATCCTTTTATCAACATAACTCCATCTCTCTTCTCTTAGATCCTCTTTCTCTCACTCTCCCTCGCTCTCTCACTCCGTCTCTTGCTCTATACCCCCTTCACCCTCTATCTCTAAATCTCTCTTTACCTTCCTCCCTTGATTTCTCTATCTATCACTCCCTTTTTCTCTCTCACTTTATCTCTCTACCTTTGTTAGGTTCTCTTGCTCCCTCAAATCATTATCTCAATCTCCTTTATCTCCCACTCTTTTGTTGTCCCTTTATCTCTTTCTAGCTCTCTGTTTCTATTTCCTTCTTTCCCTCATGTTCTCTATTGACTTATCTCTCTTCTCCCTTCCTCTTTTTCTCTTTCTTTCCATCATATTTTCTCTCTCTATCACCTTATCCCTCCCTCTCTCTTTGCCTCTCTCTACCTCTCTCAAGCCCTCTCTCTCCCTTCCTTTCTATCTCTTCCTCATTTTCTATCTCCATCTATCTTCCACTCTATCTTTTCTCTCACTCTCTCATACTCTCATTTATTCCTTCTATCTCTTCTCTCTTTTCCATTTTTCTTCTCTCTCCTTAGCCTCTTACTCTCTCACTCT
>JXCR01074702.1:323734-360434 GCA_002079205.1 Phalaenopsis hybrid cultivar | reverse complement strand
GTAAGAGCTTCACTCCAAGTTAAAAATATTTGATCTTCACCATGTATTTCTTCCACATTGAGGAAACTCAAAAATTTGAAAATGTGAAGAAAATCTTGGAAGAAATTCATGGATCTTAATGTTGAACTCTTTGGAATTACCATTGGAAGCCATGATTTACATATTAGAAGTAATTTTTGGAATCTTTCTTTGATTTTATTAGATTAAAAATGGCTCCACGTCAAAAGAGAAGAGTTGAGTTCAACAATTCATGCTTCGTTAATGTGATGGCTCAAACTCGATTTACTTCAATACTTGAAGGAAAAAAGTGTATACAAGATCGAGTTTTTGAGAGTCCGTGAGGAGAAATTGAACAGGTTTTTGTCGAGCGAATGTGGGAAAACTTTTGTTACACAACCAATAAAGCTGATGTAAATGTGGAGAAGGAGTTTTATGCCAATGTGATTTATTCAGAAGACGGAATCGTACAAGTGCGTGGATTTCCTGTGGAATTTACCGCCGCCTGCATTAACACTTTCTATGAAGTCCCAAATTCTTACAACTGCCACTATGAATCATTTAGTACGATGGAAGGCCACCTCAATGATGTGATTAACTTTCTCACTGATGAGAAAAGAATGTGGAAGATAAAGCAGCGAGAACAGGTAAACTTTTCTGCTTCCATGTTGAATGCCACCTCTAAGGCGTGGCACTATTTCATTTCCTCTACTCTGTTACTGACTTATCACCATAGTAAGGTAACTAGAGATAGAGCTATTCTGAATTTCTATATTTAGAATAATAAAACTATAAATGTGGGGAGAATTATTTTCAAGAATATATTGACTACGACAAGTAGTGAGACTAGTGGAGGTCTAGGACATCTTGAACTTATTTATACACTTTGCCAACTTTCTAGAGTGGAAGCTGGAGAGGAAGAATGGGTTCACCCTATGAAACCCATTAGTAAATCTAATTTGAAGACTTATGTATCCCATGAGAAATGGAGAATTTGAAGTAGGAGTCAGGAACCTTCTACCAGTAGAGATGTCCCCTCTACAAGTTATGACCCTCCTCCTCCTTCTAGCTCCCCAACCTTAACAGATTTGATGAATAAGTTGACCTAGCAGAGGAAGAGCATAGATTTAATAAACGAAAGGATTGGAGGTTTAGAACGCCGACATGATTATGATAGTGAGTACCTGCAGAGGCATTCTAATTTTGAGATAGCTTATTATGACGCTCAGGCCCGACACTACAGAGGAGAGCCTGATGTTACATTTCCTGAATGCCCCCGATATACTCAGTATCAACCCAATCCACCTGCTGATCAAGGCGACGATGAAATAGCTTAAGATTTTGATTTTTAGAATGAAATTGATAAACTTATGTTTGTATTTTTTATATTTTTTTATGTAATCTTAGATAATTGTATTGTTGTAAATGTTTAATGTGGTAGTAAAAATGTGCATGTGTAAGTTGTAGATGTTGCTTAGTACTTTATGGATTGTAATGCGATGTGATATTTATTTTCATTTTGGTATTTTTGTATTTTGTTTAGCATTGTAATTGTGTTAGGAAATGTTGTATGTTTTTGCTTTAGTTTTTATACTTATTTCAAAATTTCATTTCCCAGAAATTCCTTTAATGATTTATATGTGTAGAAAGCTCTTAATATTACAGACACGGTAAAGTAAAAATCTGAGAAGGCCTGCAGAAATTTCAGAATGATAAATATGCTTACAATACTGAGGTATGATTTAAATTTATAGTANGTATAAAAGAATAAGATTATAGTTAACTATTGAAAGTAAAGGAAACTATATTTTGAAGTATTAAGAAGCTGGAAGTTCACTTGAGAAGAAAAGATTGGGATTATATGATGTGAAAACTATGAAATATTTATAAGGTAAGAAATGCTTTGAGTTTCAAATTTAGGGAAAGAAAAGTAAAGTTCAAAATCATTGAAGGCTATCTAGATATAGTAATCCTCACAAAAAAAAGGAAAAAGAAAGGATTGAAAACAATCCAAATGAAAAAGAAAAAAAAGAAAGAAAAATGAAAGTGAGGAGAAGCTTGAGGATATGTCTTATCAAAAATTGGTTTCACTGTACCTACCTACAGGGAAAACATAAATACATTCCTGAACTTATATTTATGGAATAGATCTTTTTACTAATAAAGTTCTCATGAATTTCTTACCTTTTAGATATTCTAAGTGACTTAATAATGCAATCTATAGTCATTTTTGAAATAAATAGAAAACTAGAACTCTTAAAACTCGATGACTAGATAATTTGATCGCTACAGAGTTAATTCAATGACTTGAATTTTTTTTTCTGAAAATCTCACTATGATATTTATCTAAATTAAACTTATAGTATTTCTGAAATAAAATATTACTGTACTAGATCATAACTTTTATATAGTACTAAAATTACTTGAGGACAAGTAATAGTTAAGTTTGGGAGATTTTGACCAAAGTAAAATATGTTGAGATTTTTGTACCTCTTTTATATTATTTTTAATGATATTGCCCTTTAAAGAAAGTTATTTTTGATGTTTTGTTGTAGGAATGATGAATTAAGGTCAATGGAGCAAAAAGATTCAAAAAGGACCGAATTTGGAGCAAAAAAGACCAAAATGTGGAGAATTGCACTAGGGCACCGACGACGAGCTTTTCCCAAGGCTACAAAACAAAAATCTCCAGAAGGCCGCCGACGGCGCCATTGAGGCCGCCGACGGCGCCATCGACGGTTATGTGTACTTGTACAATGGAGAAGGCCGGATTTTGGAGGGGTGCATAAGCAACTCTTGAGAAAACTCATCTACATCTTTAAAGAGAAGATTTTGGCCGAAAATAGATGAGTCCTGGAGGTTAGATAGGTTCCATTAGTGTGTAAAGAGCTTGCTAGAGTGTGTTGGCCAAAAATAGAAGAGTGCTAGAGGCCTTGGAGGTTACCATTAGTGTATAGAATTTCCAGTAGAGTGTAACATTGTGAGGAATTCTTTGAGAGATTGTAAGAGTGGAGGGAAAGTGAGAGATTTCTTCCTCCTTTCCGAGGGAAAGAATATAGGGAGTAAAGGAAGTGCTAGGAGAGTTCCTAGAGATTAGAAAAATTCCAATATTAGTGAGGAATTTTCGAGAGATTGTAAGAGTGGAGGGAAAGTGAGAGATTTCTTCCTCCTTGCTACTTCAAAAAGGAATTGCTTCGAGAGATTGTAAGAGTGGAGGGAAAGTGAGAGATTTCTTCCTCCTTGCCGCTTTGAAGAAGAATTTTCGAGAGATTGTAAGAGTGGAGGGAAAGTGAGAGATTTCTTCCTCCTTGCTACTTCAAAGAGAAATAGGAGGTGCTAGAGAGAGTTCATAGAGGTTAGAAAGGTTCCAATATTGTGAGGAACTCTTTAAGTTTGTAAGAGTGGAGGGAAAGTGAGAGATTTCTTCCTCCTTGCCGCTTTGAAGAGGAATTTATTGTAAGAGTGGAGGGAAAGTGAGAGATTTCTTCCTCCTTGCTACTTCAAAGAGGAATTCTATGTGCTGTAAAGAAAGGAGGAGATTCAGAGGAACTTCAAGGAGTGTTTTTGGGGAGAAATTTAGAGATAAGTTATTTACTTGTTAAACGAACTGATTTTATATATGAATTTTGAGTTTTGTTGTGCTTTCCCCATGAGTTCTGAGTAGTTTTCTCTATCGTTCTCCTTGTCTCGAGATTTATGAAATCGTGATTTGAATTGGTAAAGCGATGAAAATGTTTAAGAAATTGTGATGATCTTTTAACTTCAATCTTAATTTATTTTCAATCTGGCCAATTGATTTGTTAAAATATGTTGAGTTTTACAACTAAAGTGAGATTACATCCAAGATTCAGAGAGGTCAAAGCCCTTGGAAGTTGGGTTCAAATAAATAGGCAAATAAATAGAATTGGAGATTTTAGAGTGACAGACTAAAATCCCCAATTTGGTCCTATCGTTTGGGTGCTGATGTGATGTTAGCCCTCAGGTGAGGGGAACATAGGAGCTCCAAAGTGAGAGCCGGTATCCTCCCAGCCTAGCCGCAGAATCAGTAACCAAGCATGGGATTAGTCAATGTTCTTTATGACTGGACTAAAGGGTAAAGAATAGGTATGCTCCTATTTGGCACAATATAAATTTAACTAATTCACTTATCCATTCACTATAATTTCTTGACAAGGAGAAGGATGATTTCTTATATATTGAATATCACAGTCCATTCACTATAATTTCTTGACAAGGAGAAGGATGTTTTCTTATATATTGAATATCACATTAAAAACCTCAATCTGGCACAATATAAATTGACAAATTCACTTTATCCATTCAATATAATTTCTTGACAAGGAGAAGGATGCTTTCTTAGATATTGAATATCTAAATTAAACCCTACTTTCTATCATTAGTTATTTATTAGTTATCCAAATTATCTACTTATTTTAATTGCCTATTAATGACAGATAAGCAAATTGAACGTCATCTTTGTAGTTGAAGTATTACTTTTTATTAAGTCTTAGTCCGTAGTATTCTATTTCTCCCTATGGGATCGATAGCTAGGACTCCATTAGATCCCTATATTACTTGAGCGATACGTATACTTGCGTTGACAAATTTGACTTTGACATTATTGATTATTATATATATACATCTTTATTAAATCAAACACATATATATAAAGTCGCAGTCAAGATTTTAACACCGTTGCCGAAATTTAAATCTTCTAGTAGCATCATCAAATTCCTGTAATTGTCAATTTATAAAAAGAAAAAGGTCGGTCATGCAACAATAAAGGAAATTTATTCATGATGTAAAAGCATATTTTTGGGATGAGCCTTATTTATATAAATAATGTAAAGATCTGATTATGAAGAGATGTGTACCTTATGAAGAAACTGAGCTGATCATTCAGAAATGTCATGATTTTGAATTTGAAGGATGTGTACCTTATGAAGAAACTGAGCTGATCATTTAGAAATGTCATGATTCTGAATTTGGAAGACATGTGTACCTTATGAAGAAACTGAGCTAATCATTCAGAAATGTCATGATTCTGAATTTGGAGTACATTTTGGGATTGATAAAGCTGTTTATAAAATTTTACAGGTTGGATTTTAATTGCCTACTATCTTTAGAGATGTTTATAGATACATAAAAACTTGTGATTGATGTCAATGAGTAGGCAATATATCTAGAAGAAATGAAATGCCTCTAAATTTCATGTTAGAAGTTGAGATCTTTGACGTTTGGGGATTAGATTTTATGGGACCATTTATTCCTTCATTTGGAAACTTATATATATTAATTGCAGTAAACTACATTTCTTTGTGGATTGAAGCACAAGCTTTACCTCTTTGTGATGCTAAAAGTGTTTCATGATTTTTAATGAAAAATATTTTCACTAGATACGGAATGCCTAGAATAGTTATCACTGACGGAGGATCCCATTTTAGGAATAAATAGATTCAGAGATTGGCAGAAAAGTTTAAGTTTATTCATAGAATCTCTCTTGCTACACCCTCAAACTAGTGGGTTAGCTGAAGTTTCTAATAGAGAGATTAAACAAATACTTGAAAAGATAGGAATAAATACATTCAGAGATTGATAGAAAAGTTTAATATTATTCATAGAATCTCTACTTCCTTTCACACCCAGTGGGTTAGCTGAAGTTTCTAATAGAGAGATTAAACAAATACTTAAAAAGACTGTAAACTCTAGTAGAATAAATTGGTCCACTAGATTGGATATCGCATTATGGGCTTACAAAACTGCTTATAAAACTCTTATTGGAATTACTCCTTACAGAATGATTTCTGGAAATACTTTTCACTTACTAGTAGAATTGGAGCATAAAGCATATTGGGCGATTAAAGAATTCAATTATAATTATCAGTAGAATTGGAGCATAAAGCATATTGGACGATTAAAGAATTCAATTATAATTTGAAAGATTGTGGTAAGAAGAGGTTGTTACAACTAAATGAATTGGAGGAATTAGGAAATGAATCTTATGATAATGATAAAATTTATAAGGAAAAATTAAAGTTATGGCATGATCGGAAGATTAACTAAAAGAACTTTGAACCAGGACAAGAAGTTTTGCTTTACAACACTCTGCTAAAGTTATTTCCTGGGAAATTGAAGTTTCGTTGGTTAGGACACTTTACTGTGGCTCAAGTTTATACTTACGGAGCTGTTGAGATTGAAGATCAAAAAATGGAAAATAGATTTAAAGTAAATTGAACATAGATTAAAACCATATTATGAGGGTAAAAGACCAAATTTTAAAGAGATTTTAATGATCAATCAACCTAAATGACACCTGGATAGGTCGGGCTGACGATGTTAAACCAAGCGCTTTATGGGAGGCAACCCATGTTTATCTTTACTTTTATCATGATTATAGTATTTTTATTTGAAATTATCATTAGTATGTGGTAGTATTAAGCTCTACTACTCTTATTTACCCTTGAAACATCATAAAAATTGGATCCATGAAAAAAAATTGGAATGCATTCGGACCAGAGAGAAATTGTGAAAATTTTGCCTTGGTCGCCGATGGTGCCCTCGACGCCGCTGACCGTGGGTTTTTCCCCAGAGTCCAGAAAAAATTGATACAGAGGCTCGCCGACGGCGCCTTCGACCCTGTCGACGGCGCCATCGACCCTGCCGACGACGAGACCGGCAAATTGGAGGTTACTTAGGTTCAAATGGAAGTTTTTGGCATTTTTTGGGTGGGAATTCTCTTTTTAAACTCAAACATTTCATTTTTAGTTCATATTTTCTCTCCAAAAATGAAGTGAAACTCCACCAATTTCATTCCTATGGCGTCCAATTCCCTTGATAATCCCAGAATGCGAGTTTCCAATTGGCGAAAGTTTATTAGTGCGGAAGCGCAGTGAATCTTCAACAAATTACTGACGAAGAAAAGATTAATCAAGGAATGTGGATTCATAAATCTCGGATTTAATAATCCCACAATGGATATTGAAGAAATGATAGTGCGACAAAGATAGAAAGTGTTGTGCTACACTACTGTCGCCGTGGTTGTTTCACTAGTGAAAGAATTTATACAAATTTACATGGAATCAACCAGGGAGTTGTTTATGTGCGAGGAAGATGGATTACTTTCACTCCTGCATGGATAAATGAATTATATATGATAGAGAATGTTCTTGTCTGCCAGTATTCCAATTTCGTCCCAACGAGAAACCAAATGAATGAGGGTTACCAATATTTAACAGACGAAATTGATAACTGGGAAACAAGAGAAAACATGTATGTTATTTTTTCTGCGATACTCCTGAATTCCATTTCAAAACATTGGCACTTTTTCATTTCTGCAAAACTGTTACCGACAATGAAGATCGGTAAAGTTTATAAAGAAAGTGTCATTTTGAATTACTGCATTCAAAGGGGACTGTCAATCGACATTGGATCTATAATTGTGAAGTTGGTTTTGGGCCTGATCGTTCATGGATCAACTTATGGACTTGGACACCCCTCCAATTTTTCTCTCTTTGCAGTCAGTTCCAAGTGTCCTATGAAAATTGGGAAAAGGTAATGCTACCTTGGAAGCCTTTAGACCGAACTGAGAGATTCCCAGTTTTTGAAGATGAAAATGACATGGCCATCATAGTAGATCAAACATCTCAGAATTCACTGCCAGTTCAACCCTTAGTCCTTGATAAGTCTCTAGTGATTCTGCGCCGAATCAAGAAATTGGAAAAGGAGGTACAAAATGTCATGAATGCGATAAATAATATCTCAGATTTCTTTGATCATCTAGACTGGAGGATGAAGGAATATTTTGAGCACTATGGACATTTAGAAGATAGCTTGATACAATTGATGAGGAGGATGAAGTTAATAGAAGAGGATTCCACTGAAGAAATTCCATTCCGACCCTTCTACAACCTCTTCGTTCATGTGCAATCAATGGGTGATCTTAGAAAGAATCGAGTACTGAGTCTGAGGATTAGTAGATTTATATTACTACCTATATGTTTATCTATGTGTGTAATTTGATTTGAATTTTATATTTGATTTTCTTTAGAATTATGCTTTCAGATCTCTGTATAGTTGAGGCTAAGCATAGGATGTTTTGTTTTCAGCATTTTGAGTGTTGTGGCTTGGATTGCGACGTTGAATTAATGTATTGAGGTTGAGAGAATACCAGACTTAGGTGTGTTATGTAACGTATATTGTACCCCTTAGAATTTATATATAAATGTGATGTTTTGTATTGTGAAAGTTTTTATGTGCTAAGTACATCATTTTGTCACTTAAAATTATGTTTATAATGATTAAAAAGATTTCGTTAAGGCTTGAAATTGAGCGGAATCGCAAAAATCTAGAATTTGGACAAAATCAATAGAGCCCGCCGATGGCGCCCTCGACGTTGCCGACGCTGCCCTCGATGCCGATGACGACGAGATTTTCCCGAGACTTAGGATTTTAGTTCCAATTAAGTGCACCAACGGCGCCATTGACCCCGCCAATGGCGAGCTCATTAAAAAACACCTTTAATCGTAGTTTTGACCAGTCAACCGCCACTATTCATCATCCCTTTACTTCTAAAAATGCCATTTTCGACCTAGGGCTTGAAAGATCTTGGATTAGGAGGCAATTTCAAGGCTTTTTGACACCAGATTTAANAGAAATGTCATGATTCTGAATTTGGAGGACATTTTGGGATTGATAAAACTGCTTATAAAATTTTACAAACTTGATTTTATTGGCCTACCATATTTAGAGATGTTTATAGATATATAAAAACTTGTGATTGATATCAACGAGTAGGCAAAATCTAGAAGAAATGAAATGCCTCTGAATTTCATGTTAGAAGTTGAGATCTTTGATGTTTGGGAGATTTTATGGGACCATTTATTCCTTCATTTGGGAACTTATATATATTAATTGTAGTAGACTATGTTTCTAAGATTTTATGGGACCGTTTACTCCTTCATTTGGGAACTTATATATATTAATTGCAGTGGACTACGTTTCTAAGTGGATTGAAGCGCAAGCTTTACTTCGTTGTGACGCTAAAAGTGTTTCAAGATTTCTGATGAAAATTATTTTCACTAGATACAGAATGCCTAGAATGATTATCACTGATGGAGGATCCCAATTTAGGAATAAATATATTCAGAGATTGACAGAAAAGTTTAGTATTATTCATAGAATCTCTACTGCCTATCATCCTCAAACCAGTGGGTTAGCTGAAGTTTCTAATAGAGAGATTAAACAAATACTTGAAAAGACCGTAAACCCTAATAAAATAGATTGGTCCACTAGATTAAGATTAAACAAATGCTTGAAAAAACTATAAATCCTAGTAGAATAGATTGGTCCATTAGACTGTACTAACAAATACTTGAAAAGACTGTAAACCCTAGTAGAATAGATTGGTCCACTAGACTGGATATCACATTAATGGGCTTACAGGACTGCTTATAAAACTCCTATTGGAATGACTCCTTACAGACTGATTTTGGGAAAGACTTGTCACTTACCAGTAGAATTGGAGCATAAAGCATATTGGGCGATTAAAAATTTCAATTATAATTTGAAAGATGCTCGTAAGAAGAGATTAACAATTAAATGAATTGGAAGAATTAAGAAATGAGTCTTATGATAACGACATAATTTATAAAGGAAAATTAAAGTTATGGCATGATCGGAAGATTAACCAAAAGAATTTTGAACCAGGACAAGAAGTTTTGCTTTACAATACTAGGCTGAAGTTATTCCCTGGAAAATTGAAGACTCGTTGGTTAGGGCCATTTACTGTGACTCAGGTTTATACTTACGGAGCTATTGAAATTGAAGATCAAAAAACTGGAAATAGATTTAAAGTAAATGGACATAGATTAAAACCATATTATGAGGGTAAAAGACCAAATTTTAAAGAGGTTTTAATGATCAGTCAACCTGAATAACATCTGAATAGGTCGGGCTGACGACGTTAAACCAAGTCCTTTATGGGAGGCAACCCATATTTATCTTTATTTTATTCACATATATAATAGTTTTTATTTGAAATTATCGCTAGTTTTTCGTAGTATTAAGCTCTACTATTCTTTTTTACCCTTGAAACATCTTAAAAATTGGATCCATGAAGAAAAATTGGAACGCATTCAGACCAGAGCGAAACTGTGAAAATTTTGCCTTGGGCGCCGATGGCGCCCTCGACGCCACCGACGACGGGTTTTTCCTGAGAGTGCAGACAAAATTAGTACAGAGACGCGGCAAAGGCGCCCTCGACCCCGCCGACGGTGAGACCGGCAAATTGGCGGTTACTTGGGTTCAAATGGCGGTTTCCCTCCAAAAATGAAGTAAAACTCCACCAATTTCATTCTTATGGCATCCAATTCTCCTGATAATCCCATAATGTGAGTTTTCAATCGACGAAAGTTTATTAGTGCGGAAGCGTAGCGAATCTTCAACAAGTTACTGATGAAGAAAAGATTGATCAAGGAATGAAGATTTGTAATTCGCGGATTGAATATTCCCACGATGGATATTGAAGAAATGATAGTGCGGCGAAGATGGGAAGTGTTGTGCTACACTACCGCTGTCATGGTGGTTCCAGTGGTGAAAGAATTTTATGCAAATTTACATGGAATCAACCAGGGAATTGTTTATGTGTGAGGAAGATGGATTACTTTCACTCCTGCATGGTTCAACAAATTATATATGATAGAGAATGTTCCTGTCTGCCACTATTCCAATTTTGTCCCAATGAGAAACTAGATGAATGAAATTTACCAATATTTAACGGTCGAAACTGACGACTGGGAAACAAGAGAAAACGGGTATATTAGTTTTTCTGCAACACTCCTAAATCCTGTTTTGAAAGATTGACACTTTTTCATTTCTGCAAAACTGTTACCGACAATGAAGATCGGTAAAGTTTCTGAAGAAAGTGTCATTTTGAGCTACTGCATTCAAAGATGACTACCGATCGACATTGGAACCATAATTGTGAAGTCGATTTTGGGCCTCATCATTCATGGATCAACTTATGGGCTTGGTCACCCTTCCACAATTTTCTCACTTTGTTGTTAGTTCCAAGTGTCCTATGAAAATTGGGAAAAGGTACTGCTACCTTAGAAGCCTTTGGATCCAACTAAGAGATTCTCAGTTTTTGAAGATGAAAATGCCATGACCATCATAGTAAATCAATCATCTCAGAATTCTCTGCCAGTTCAACCCTTAGTCCCTGATATGTCTTTGATGATCCTGCGCAAAATCAAGAAATTGGAAAAGGAGGTACAAAATGTCATGATGTGATTAATAATATATCTGATTTCTTTGATCATCTCTAGGTAAGAGCTTCACACCAAACTAAAATATTTGATTTTCACCACGGATTTCTTCCACATTTAGAATGTGAAGAAAATTTGGGAAGAAATTCATGGATCTTAATATTGAACTCTTAGAATTTCTATTGGAAGCCATGATTAGTGTATTTCAAGTAATTTTTGGAAATTTTCTATAATTTGATTAGATTAAAATGGCTCCACGTCAAAAGAGAAGTCTTGAGTTCAACGAGTCTCACTTCGTCAATGCGATGAATCAAACAAAATTTACTTCCATATTTAAAGGAAAGAAGTGCATACAAGATTGAGTTTTTGAAAGTCCAGGAGGAGAAATCGAACGAGTTATTGTCGGGCGGAGGTGGGAAAACTTTTGTTACACCACAAATAAAGCTGATGCAAATGTTGTGAAGGAGTTGAACGCCAATGTGATTTATTCTAATGACGAAATCGTTCAAGTGCATGGATTTCCTATTGAGTTTACTGCCGTCTGCATTAACACTTTTTATGAAGTCCCAAACTCTTATAGCTGCCAATATGAATCCTTTAGTATGATGGAAGGCCCCCTAAATGATGTCATCAACTTTCTCACTGATGGGAAAAGAACATGGAAGATAAAGCTGTGAGAATGGGTAAATTTTTCTGCTTCCATGCTGAGTACCACCTCTAAGGTGTGGCACTATTTCATTTCCTCTACTCTGTTACCGACTTATCACTATAGTGAGGTAACTAGAGATAAAGCTATTCTGAATTTTTGTATTTAGAATAGTAGAACTATAAATGTGGGGAGAATCATTTTTAAGAATATATTGACTACGGCGAGGAGTGAGACTGGTGGAAGTCTAGGACATCCTGGACTTATTTATGCAATTTGCAAACTTTCTGGAGTGGAAATGGAGAACTGGGAGTAGAAGTCAAGAACCTTCTACTAGTAGAGATGTCCCCTCTACAAGTTATGACCTTCCACCTTCTAGTTCCCCTACCATCTCTGATTTGATGAATGAGTTGACCTTGCAGCGGAAGAGCATAGAGTTAATAAAAGAAAAGATTGGAGTTTTAGAACATCGACACGATTACGATAGTGAGTACCTTCAAAGGCATTCAAATTTTGATGTAGATTATTACGAAGCTTTGGCCCGACTACAGAGGTGAGCCTGATGTTACTTTTCCTGAGTGCCCCTGGTATACTTAGTATCATCCCAATCCACCTGCTGATCAAGGCGATGAAGATATAGCGTGGGATTTTGATATTTTGAATGAATTGATGTACTTATATTTGTACTTTTATTTCTGTAATCTTTTTGTAATAGAAATGGTTGTTTGTGTATTTGGACTTTAATTTTTATTATTTCATTGTACTTGGATCATTTTTAATTTTTGTTATACAGTTAGTGTTATAGTTAAATGTGCGTGTGTAGTTTAATAGATGTTGAGTAGTATTTTGTAATGTAATGCGATTTTTATTTTGCATTTTAGTTTTAATTTTTTAGTATGGTGGTTGTGTTAGGAAATGTTGTGTTTGTTTTAGTTTTATACTTATTTCAAAATTTCATTACCCACAAATTCCTCTAATGATTTATATGTGTAGAAAGCTCTATTACAAACCAGGTGAAGTAAAAATTTGAGAAGGCCTGCAAAAATTTCAGAATGATGAAAATTTCTACAATACTGAGGTATAATTTATATTTATAGTTTTTTCTTTCCACCTGTATTATTTCATATTTAAAAAAATTAAGTTTAGGGGAGGGAAGAAAAAGATTAACTATTAGATGACCTCTATTTCAATATTTTTCAAAAAATTATTGATATGATTTCATGTAGTGAATTTAATTCAGGTAATTATATTTTTTGTAACTATTTAAATATTATGGTAGATTTAAAGAAATATTTTTTGTAATGAAAATTAATTTTGTAACTTAAGATATTTAGTATAAGAGAATAAGATTATAGTTAATTATTTAAAGTAAAGGAAGCTAAATTTTGAACTATTAAGAATCTAAAAATTCATTTGAGAAGAAAATATTGACGCTCAATGATGTAAAAACTATGAAATATTAAGAATCTGAAAAATCATTTGAGAAGAAAAGATTGGGGCTCAATGATGTAAAAGCTATGAAATATCAGGTAAAGGAATGCTTTGAGTTTCAAATTTAGGGAAAGAAAAGTGAAGTTCAAAATCATTAATGGCTATCCAGATATAGTAATCCTCACTTGAAATAGGAAAAATAAAGGATTGAAAACAATCCCTGAAAAGAAAAGAAAAAATATATAGGATTGAAAGCAATCCAAATGAAAAAGAGAAAAGAAAGAAAACATTATGGAAGTGAGGAGAAGCTTGAAGATATGCCTAATAAAAAATTGGCTTCACTAGACCTACCTAAATGGAAAACGTAAATACATTCCTGAACTTATATTTATTGAATAAGTCTTTTAATAGTAGAGATCTCATGAAGTTCTTATCTTTTGGATATTCTAAGTGACTTAATATTGCAGCATATAGTCATTATTGAAATGAATAGAAGGCTAGAACTCTTAAACTTGATGACTACATAATCTTGTGGCTACAGAGTTAATTCAATTACTTGAATTTTTTCTAAAAATCTCACAATGATATCTATTTAAATCAAACTTATAGTATTTCTGAATTATAACTTTACTGCAGTAGATCATAACTTTTATATAGTACTAAAATTACTTGAGGACAACTAATAGTTAAGTTTGGGAGATTTTGACCAGAGGAAAATATGTTGAGATTTTCATACCTATTTTATACTGTTTTTAATGATATTACACTTTAAAGAAAGGTATTTTTGATGTTTTGTTACAGAAATGTTGAATTAGGGTCAATGGAGCAAAAAGATGCAAAAAAGAGCGAATTTAGAGCGAAAAGGACCAAAATATGAAGATTTGAACTAGGCCGCCGACGGACGACGAGTTTCTCCTTAGGCTAAAAGACAAAATTCTCTAGAAGTCCAACGACGATGCCCTCAAGGCCGCCGACGGCTAGCTTGGCGGTTATGCCTACTTAAGCTTTGGATAAGGCCAAATTTTGAAGGGATGCTTATGCAACTCTTGGGAAAGCTCATCCACATCTTTAAAAGACTATTTTGGCCGAAAATTAGAGAGCCTAGAAGGGGGAAGCCTCAAAATTGAAGTGTGAAACAAGTGTAGAGAGTCTAAATTGTGAGGAATTCTTTGAGAGTTTGTAAGAGTGGAGGGAAAGTAAGAGATTTCTTCCTCCTTTCTACTTGGAAGAGGAAGTCTGTGTGCTGTAAAGAAAGGAAAAGATTCAGCGGAACTTCGAGGAGTGTTCTTAGGGAGAAATTAGAGATAAGTTATTTAGTTGTTGTAGTTTGTATGACTTTGATTTTACATATGAATTTCGAGTTTTTTTGTGTTTTTCCCATGAGATCTGAGTAGTGTTCTTTGTCTTTCTCCTTGTCTCAAGATTTGTGAAGTGGTGATTTGAATTGGTGAAGTCATGAAAATATTTAAGAAATTGTGATGGTCTTTTCACTTCGATCTTAATTTACTTTCAATCTGGCCAATTGATTTGTTAAAATATGTTGAGTTTTACAACTAAAGTAAATAATACATCCAAAATTCGGGGAGGTCAAAGCCCTTGGAAGTTGGGTGCAATAAGTANCGCCCTCGACGCCGCCGACGGCGGGATTTTCTCGAGACTTAGGATTTAAATTCCAATTAAGCGCGCCGACGGCGCCGATGGCGAGCTTACAAAAAACACCTTTAACCGTGATTTTGACCAGTCAATCGCCACTATTCATCATCCCCTTCCTCCTAAAAACGTCATTTTTCGACCTAGGGCTTGAAAGATCTTGGATTGAAGGCAATTTCAAGGCTTTTTGACACCAGATTTGATCATCTCTAGAGCTTCACTCCAAGCTAAAAATATTTGATTTCCACCATGAATTTCTTCCACATTGAGGAGATTCGAAAAATTTGGGAATTTGAAGAAAATTTGTGAAGAAATTCATGGAGCTCAATAGAATTACTATTGGAAGCCATGATTTACATATTTGAAGTAATTTTTGGAATTTTTCTATAAATTTGATTAGATTTAAATGGCTCTACGGTAAAAGAGAAGAGTTGAGTTTGACGAGTCTCGCTTCGTCAATGCGATGGCTCAAATAATTTTGACTAGATTGAAATGGCTCTGTGACAAAAGAGGCGACTTGAGTTTGATGAGTCTTGCTTCATCAATGCAAAGGCTCAATCAAGGTTTACTTCAATATTTAAAGGAAAGAAGTGCATACAAGATCGAGTTTTTGAAAGTCCGGGAGGAGAAATCGAACGAGTTATTGCCAAGCGGAGGTGGGAAAACTTTTGTTACACTACCAATAAAGCCGGATGCAAATGTTGTGAAGGAGTTCTATGCCAATGTGATTTATTCTGATGACGGAATTGTTCAAGTGCGTAGATTCTCTGTTGAGTTTACTGCTGCCCGCATAAACACTTTTTATGAAGTCCCAGACTCTTACAGCTGCCACTATGAATCCTTTAGTACAATGAAAGGCCTCGTCAAGGATGTGATTAACTTTCTCACTGATGGGAAAGGAACATGGAAGATAAAGCAGCGAGAACGGGTAAATTTTTCTGCTTCTATGTTGAACGCCACCTCTAAGGTGTGGCACTATTTCATTTCTTCTACTATGTTACCAACCTATCACTCTAGTGAGGCAACTAGAGATAGAGCTATTCTGTATTCAGAATAGTAAAACTATAAATGTGGGGAGAATAATTCTTAAGAATATATTGACTACAACAAAGAGTGAGACTAGGGGAGGTTTAGGACACCCTGTACTTATTTATGCAATTTGTAAGCTTTCTGGAGTAGAATTTGAAGATGAAGAATGGGTTTATCCTATGAAACCCATTAGTAAGGCTAATCTAAGAACTTATGAATCCCATGAGAAATGGAGAGCTGAGAAAGTCAAGAACCTTCTACTAGTAGAGATGTCCCCTCTATAAGTTATGACCTTCCACCTTCTAAATTAGTAAGGCTAATTTGAAGACTTATGAATCCCATGAGAAATGGAGAACTGGGGGTAGAAGATTAGTAAAGCTAATTTGAAGACTTATGAATCCCATGAGAAATGGAGAACTGGGAGTAGAAGATAGAACCTTCTACTAGTAGAGATGTTCCCTCTACAAGTTATGATCTTCCACCTTCTAGTTCCCGTACCCTACCTTCTACTAGTAGAGATGTCCCCTCTACAAGTTATGACCTTCCACCTTCTAGTTCCCCTATGCCTTCTACTAGTAGAGATGTCCCCTCTACAAGTTATGACCTTCCACCTTCTAGTTCCCTTACCCTTTTACAAGTAGAGATATCCCCTCTACTAGTTATGACCTTCCACCTTCTAGTTCCCCTACCCTGACTGACTAAAACTTATGAATCCCATGAGAAATGGAGAACTGGAAGTAGGAGTCAAGAACCTTCTACTAGACCCTCTACAAGTTATGACCTTCCACCTTCTAGTTCCCCTACCCTCTCTGATTTGATGAATGAATTGACATTGCAGCGGAAGAGCATAGAATTGATAAGTGAAAAGATTCCAGGTTTAGAACGCCGACATGATTATGATAGTGAGTACCAGCAGAGGCATTCAAATTTTAAGGTAGTTTATTGTGAAGCTCAAGCCTGACACTACAGAGGGAGCCGGTTACGGGCATTCAAATTTTGAGGTAGCTTATTATGAAGCTCAGGTCCGACACTACAGAGGTGAGCCTGATGTTACTTTTCCTGAGTGCCCCTGATATACTCAGTATCAACCCAATCCAACTGCTGATCAAGGAGATGAAGATATAGCTTGGGATTTTGATATTGAATGAAATTGATGTACTTATATTTGTATTTTTATTTCNTAATAGAAATGGATGTTTGTGTATTTGGACTTTCATTTTTATTATTCTGTGTACTTGGATAATTTTAATTTTAGTTATAAAGTTGGTGTTATTGTTAANAGTGTAGATGTTAGCCCTCAGGTGAGGGGAACGTGGGAGCTCCGAAGTGAGAGCCGGTATCCTCTAAGCCTAGCCGCAGATTCAGTAAACAAGCGTAGGATTAGTCAATATTCTTTATGTGTGGACCAAAGGTTAAAGAATAGGTATGCTCCTATTTGGCACAATAAAATTTGAACTAATTCACTTTATCCATTCACTATAATTTCTTGACAAGGAGAAGGATGTTTTCTTATATATTGAATATCACATTTAAACCCTCATTAGTATCATTAGTTATTTAATAGTTATTGAAATTACATATTTATTTCAATTGCCTATTAGTGACAGATAAGCAAATTGAACTTCGTTGTTGTGATTAAAGTATTGCTTTTCTAAAATCTTAGTTCGAAGTTCTAAACCACTCCCTGTGTACTCGATATCTAGGACTCCATTAGAGCCCTATATTACTTGAGCGATACATATACTTTTTTGATAAGTGTGACTTTACAATTATTGAATATTTATTACGTCCATATTTAACTTATACTTTTGAGCATATATAATGTCGCTGGTCAATAACTAACAACATATATAAAGGGAAGGATTAGCCTCCGGGTTGACAACTTCTTGCAATAACAAATAAGAAATTAGGGGCCAAACCTAGAGGAACAAGAACAATAAAATTTTAATTATTAGTGAATTTTATTTATTTACAAGCGTATGCTTTTTTATTTTTATTAAGAGAACGAAAGAGATTTCTTTTATTCCCAAATTTTATTACTTAAAAATTATCTTTTCATTTAGATACTTTTATTATATTTTTGGTTTGGACCTTGTTGCACGTATTTAATATGATGGTGCTTCTAGGAACAAAACTCTATTTCTAAGCCTGTTCTCTACAACATAACGCCGCGTAATACTTTTTCAAGTATCATCCATTAATGGAAAGCATAGGTCGTTCTCCCTAGCAATCCACAAGTTGGTAGGAACCTCCACAGTAAATTTGTTTGACCATGAATGGTCCTTCCCAAGTCAGCTCAAATTTACCTCCTATTTTATTATGTGCAAGAATAGGTCTTCCAAGCAGAAGCACTAAATCACTAACTTTAAAAGTTGTTGGGCGGACCAGTTTATCTTGGGCCTAGATCATCTTGGCCTGATATAACTCCAAATTATGTTGGGCTGAAAGCTGGTTTCCTTCCAAGCTTTCCATCTGCTCCAATCATAATTTTGTTTTTTCTTTGGTAGTGATCTTGTTGGAATGACAACTTTGAGAGACGGTAGTTGAACTTTTAATGGAAGTACAACCTCGAATCCGTACACATGAGCGTAAGGTGTAGACTCTGTAGGAGTCCTGAAACTCGTTTTGTAGGTCCATAAGTCTTCCAATAACTGCTCGCGCCAATTCCTCTTATTTCATCAAAAGTATTTTCTGTGTTATTAATTGAAGGTATATGTGTGCTTTTCTTTCAGGTACAATTTTAGGGATGAAATATGGTGGAAGGTGTCAAAAATATCAAATTTGGAGCATAAAAGAAAGTGTGAAAATGAACTGTGGTGCCTAAACTCCCAGAACTGATGTTTAAGGGCTATGAGACAGAGAAGGTCACGCCTAAGAGCCAAAGACCTCATGCCTATGTGTCAGAGGTTGTTGTGATCAAAATTCAATGAATTTGGATGAATTTTTAAAGGGTGTTTGAAGAAGCTCTTGGCAAAAATGTGGATTACAGTTAATGGGCACAAAAATACATTTTAATGGCTCTTGAAAAGAGGCAACTCTTTAAAGATTCTTTGATTTTGGACACATTTTGAAGAGACGCCACATAACCTTTTGGAATACTATAAATAGGAGGACTTGGATTGAATTGAAGGGTGATAGGAAAGAGAATGAAAAGAAAGAGATAGAGATAAGACTTAAGATACTTTTAGAGAGAATTGAGTAAGGAGTTGTAGGATCTAAATTAGGAATTGTCCTCACTTTTCTCATTTCTAGTGAAGGAGAAAGTGATTAGATAGTTCTATGTAAGAATCCATTGTTGTTTGTTAGTGAGATATAGAGATTTTAATCCCCTAGGGTTGGGCGACCTGACATAGGGAGGATTGTAAGAGAAAGGAAGAGATTCAAAAGAGCTTCAAGTGTTTGGTAGAGAGAAATTTGAGATAAGTTTCAATTTTTATGACTACATTTTGTTTAAATTTAGAATACTTGTGTTTTTACATGATTTCTACATTTAAAATAAATTTTTGTTGTATATTAGCCATGAATTATGAGCAGTGTTCTTTATCTTTTTCTTTAAAATAATAAGTAATTAAGTTTTGGACGGAAGTTGTGTGAACTATTGATCTATAATGTCGGAGTAAGTTGGGATGATTTAATCCTTGTACACCATATACTTCTTGATCTTTCCAATTGAGACATTAAAATTTATTGTGCGAACATGTAAGAACTGTGATGGTATTGTCTCAGTTAACTAATGGTAGAATCACATGAGATTGTATGGATGAGAATGTAATCCATATGATTGAGTACAATAAAATAAAGAAATAAACATAAAGGGTGTAGACTTATAGGACCTTAGAGAGATAGAATAATGCTCCAAATTAGGTCTATTATTTTAGGACTTGATACAATAGGTTAGCCACCAAAAGGAGGGAGAAAATGGAACTCTAGAGTGAGAGCTAGTATCTTCCATACCTAGTCCATCTTCGGGTCTATTCAAACTTTACATTAGCCAATGTTCTATATTACTTCTCTAGTAAGGGTACATAATAATATTGGAACAACACAATTTAAATACTTCCAAAATAGAATTCCTATACTTGTTACAAATTCATGATAAGGAAAAACATATTTTATTTCTATTGCTTTCCTCTTAGAAAAAACTATCTAAATTTAGTTAGTTATTTACATTATTTTCAATAATGAAAATCCTAAAAAAGAATAGAACTTTCAATCTTACCATAGTATCTATAGTTTGTGTAAGACTCTTTTTCAAAGTAGAGTTTGTTATCTAATTTCTTCAAAGTAGATATTACTTAAAAAATTCTTCTAACTTTTCTCATTCTTAGTGAAGGAGAAAAGGATTAGATAGTTCTAACTAAGAATCCATTGTAGATTGTTAGTGAGATAAGGATATTTTAACCCTCTAGAGTTGGGCGACCAGACTTAAGGAGGATTGTAAGAGAAAGGAAGAGATTCGAAGGTACTTCAAGATTTTGGTGGAGAAGAATTTGAGATAAGGTTTTATCATTGTGACTACATTTCCTTTAATTTAGACTTCTTGTGTTTTTACATGATTTCCACGTTTAAAATCATATGTTGTTGTGTTTTCTGCAAGAATTATGAGTAGTTTTCTTTTTCTTTTTCCTTAAAAAAATAAGTATTTAAGTTTTGGATGGAAGTTGTGTGAAGTATTGATCTATAATATTAAAATAAGTTGAGATGATTTAATCCTTTTATTTCATTTACTTCTCTATTTGGCCAATTGAGATGTTAAAATTTGTTGTGTGAACATGTAGGAACCATGATGGTATTGTCTCAGTAAACTAATGGTATAATCATATGATTTATATTGATGAGAATGTAATTCATATGGTTGAGTGAAATAAAATAGGGAAAAAAACTTTAAAGGGTGCAAAGTTAGAGGACTTTAGAGTGATAGACTAAAGCCCCAAATTTAGGGTGTTGCTTTATGTCTTGATACTAGAAGTTAGCCCCTAGGTGGAGGGAGAAGAGGGAACTCTAGAGTGAGAGTTAGTATCTTCCCTATCTAGTCCGTCTTCAGGACTATTCAAACTTTAGATTAACCAATGTTCTTTATTGCATCTCTAGTAAGGGAAAAGAATAATATCGCTCCTTTTTGGCACAACACAATTTAAATACTTCCACAACTAAACTCCTATACTTGTTACTAATTCATGATAAGGAAAAATGATATTTTATTTGTATTGCTTTCATATTAAAAAATCTAGCTAAATTTAGTTCGTTGTTTACTTTATTTTCAATTATCAACATTACCAAAAACAATCAAACTTTCATTCAAACCACAACATCTATAGTTTGAGTAGGACACTTTTTGATAGTAAACTTTGTTATATATTTTCTTTGTAAAAGTTTGTAGTTCTCCTTATAGGTTCGATATTTTGGGCTTAATAAAACTATTATATACTACTTGTTTATAATACGTATACTTGCGTAGTATCTCAATATTTAGATATAATAGTTGTACTCTTATTTTCCTAGAAGTCAAGTATTTCACACCATTCTAAAGAAAGAATTATAATATTTTTAGAATTTAATCACGCATACATCATAATAATATCATATCAGATAGGGATCAAGTTTTTGGCTTCTGTTGTCAAAAAACTTACCTCTAGTTCTTAACAGTGGAGTTGGAAGCATAAGTTATATAAAATAAGGGATCAATCACTATCTTAATTAATCCATGAGTAAGGAGATAAGCAAGCTTGAGCTCGTAGATTTGGAGAAATATTAATTATGGTTCCAGTTCAATCTAATCCTCAAGCATCATTAGATTTTAATAAAGAGGTCAAATTAATAATATTTAGGCCCCGTTTAGTGCAGCTTATAGATGCAGCTACATTTTAAAAATGTCGCCTATCTGTTTGTTTCTCGTGGCTCCAACGCGTATTTGAAAACCGCATTTTTAAATGTATATTACATGGGGATCACAGGTCTATCCCCGCGATCCGCATTTTCCATCTTAGGTTTACTACGGCGCCCTCGGGCTGAAGTCGCTCCTCTCCTCTTTCGTTCTTTCGGTGCTCCTCTCCTTCTCCTTGGTCGAAGATGCTCCACAGGTAAGGTATCCTCCCTCCACTCTTCTCATCCTTCTCCACTTTTGTATCTCCCTCTGCTCCTCCTTTCGTTGCTTACAGTTCCTTTTATGGAAACTATCAGTGAATATGGAGTAGTTCTACTTTAGGGTTGATGAATATTTATTATAGAAATGTTGATCCAGTAGTTTTTGGTGAATGTAGAGTTGAATATGGAGTTGAATGTGGGGGAAATGTAGATCTGTGATTTCAACTTTCTAGATGTAGATCTGTTATTTTTAAATACTTCATCTACGATTTGAGTGAATGTGGGGGATTTCCTCTTGTTTCTGTGGCTATGAAAAATTGAAAACATTATCAATCTTTCTCCTTATGTGGAAAATTTTTGGAAATTTTTAATCTTATTTTTTTTCTATTGCTGATCGATGCTAATTTCTTAAGAGGGATGCCGATTTTGCAGGTTACTGAATGATATTGAGCTTTTGGAGGTAACCTCTATGAACCTTCATGGGTTAAATCTTTCTGATAACTCATTCACTAGCATAAATGTGTCTCATTTTCTAATCACATTTGATGTGCTGAAGGATACAATTTATGTTTTTATTTCTATAGATTTGGTGAATTACAATCATTTGGAATTACTTTGGGAGGCGCGGATCAGTGGAAAAATTGATTGGAAAAATATAATTCACTAATTTGGGTCTCCTCAACCTGAAACCTCATGCCTTGCAGTTTTTTTCCCCTGGGCAATCCGAAACCTTCGATTTACAAATGTGCACCCAAACTTTCACCTAAAAATTCATTATATTTCGATTTGATACTTTCATGCACAAGAATTAGACAATAATGCTATATTTGTTTAAAGATTCAAGGACTTTGCATAGAATCATTGATTGCCTTTTTAATAGGAGTTTGATGTGTAAATACATAATAATTTTGTGGTTTATATGCAAATGTTTTTAGAAATTTCTCTTATGTGTGGCGGGGGTCGATGGGTTTATTAACAATTGAAGGATTACTTTCTTTGGGTGTGTTATTATTGTGAATGAAATTTTCATGCATGCCATGGAATTTTTATACATTTACATATGTAACACCTAAAATTTCATTTGTTCATGTATGCTAGACCCTATATGATGAAGTTGTTGTTAAATCTATAAATGCATAGGAACTTAAGATGTTGAGTATGTAAATCCTCTTTTTCTTTTAAATATGAACATTTGCACTACTTGGTTGAGGAATCATAAAGGCATCAAATTGTTGAGAAATGTTTGGACATCAATGTGTTATAAGCATGGATATCAAATTTTGGATTGTTGAATTAAGCCTTTGATCTTAAAACTCTCTTCTCATTCTTATGTTCTCTGGAGATGTCACTATTTAGGAGCTTTGAGTTGATTCATGTCCTACTTCGTTCTAGAGATTAGGTTTATTGTGAGGGAGGATTATCAATCTTCAATACATGCAATAAAAACGTATGAATTGCAGTTTATATGTTCAAATGAATCATTTCAAATTAATCATAGTAGAATAATTATTATGTTTTCCTTCAAAAAAAATGTTATTGTACATACGATTTTTCTCTTGAGCACCTTTATATTCATGCTAACTTGTTTAACTCACAGTCAAAGTGAGTAAATCTAAAGAATCTGGAACATCAGAAATGTGGGATAAAGAGAGCACGTTGACATTTTGTGATCTTTATCTGAGGGAAGTTGAGTTCGGTAATAGGCCAACAACTTTTTTCAATAAAGAAGGTTGGCAGAATATAACCGTCAAATTCAAGGAACTCGCTAGGAGGGATTACGATCGGATGAAACTTAAAAATAGATGGGATCAATTAAAAAAAACAATAGAAAATTTGGAAAGAAATTAAGATAGGATCAACAAGATTGGGTTGGGATCCATTTAAGCGGATAATAGATGCACCTGAAGAATGGTAGTCTTAGAATTTAGAGGTAAATACATACCTATATTTGCTTTTTGGATTGATTGCATCTTTTTAAAGATTTTTACTAATAATTTATATTTTATATTCCAGGTGGTGCCAGCAGCAAAAACAGTTCAAACTTAGCAGCATTGATCCAGTATTAGAGGAAAAGTTAGATGGCATCTTCATAGGTGTTGTCGCCATCGGAACTCATGCTTTCACCTAAACTGGCCAGAACTTTGCCGATTTAACACATGAAATGGCATCCGAGCACATAGCTCACTCTGAAGAAGGTCCCAGCCAAATCCATATAGAAGTTCAATCAACCGGTGGGACAAAGCGTCCTAGAGCAGATAAGAAGAAAATTGGTGCTGCATTTGTCAGAGGTTCCATAAAGACAATTCTTGAATACTTTAAACCGAAGACTACACCACCACCAACACCAACAACAAACAACTACTCAATTCAGGAGTGCCTTAAAATTCTAAATACATATCCGGATGTTCAAGAAGATGAACCAATGTATTTATAATACGTGAAGTTGCTAGGGATTTTCACTCGTAGGCAGGTTTTCGCAAATTTGGACCCAGTATTCCGTATTTCTTACCTCTGCTTTTTTATGAATGACTGATGATGGTTGACAGTTGTTTTTATTTTAGAACTAGTGATTGTAATAATTATGTGATGGACTATTTGCTTATATGTCTTCTTTTAACTTTGAGTCATTGTTTGTGTCATTACATTTATGTCTTCGTTTAACTCTCACACTGTAGTATTTTTTCTTAATACTTCAAGTAAATGTTATACATTTTTAAAAATATATGATTTACCACATTTTTGTAGAATGGATGAAGAACAACTTAAACAACAACCACATAGTCTCTCTCGCCCTCATCTTCCTACACTACTACTATCACACATACGTTGACCGAACCTCTTATATGACATCAAGTCAGATTGGGGATAAATGGGTCAGAGAGTTATTACATGGACACCCGAAAAGGTTTGCAAACATATTTTGTATGACCAAGGTGATATTTCTTGACCTGCTTAATGAGCTTCGGGACCTTCATTGATTACACGGGTCCTCAAGAACAACTGCCAAAGAGGTATTGGCAATTACCCTGTATATCTTATCCCAAAATGAATCTATTAGAGGAGCTATAGAGAGGTTCCAACATTCCTCCAAAACCATTAGTAGATATTTTTTCGTGGGTTTGAATGTGTTGGTGAGTCTGGCATACAAGATAATAAAGACTGATGATCCAACATTTTAGACCATTCCCACACAAATTGTATATGACCCTCGATACATGCCCTTCTTCAAGGTAAGTGCCCAACACAATATTCATTATAAATAAAAAGCGTATATTGATTTCAAATGGTTTATGGATACTTTACACGCCACAGGACTGTATTGGAGCTATTGATGGAATACACATCGATGGACGCTTGCCTCAAGCAGAGAAAGTCGCTTATATCAGACGGTGTGGATTTTCAACAAAAAACATCATGACCGTGTGTGATTTTAATATGTGTTTTACTTTCATGATGGCTGGATGGGAAGGTAGCGCACACAATAGCCATGTTTTCAAGTTTATTACTATGAACCTAGAATATGGGTTCCCTTACCCTCCTCCTGGTACATATATTTGGGACATTAATTTTGTGTCCTTGGGCATACATTTATAACTAACATCACACAATAGGTAAGTACTACTTGGTTGACGCCGGATATCCCTTACAAAGGGAGTTTCTTAAGCCGTATCCAAATACAAAGTATCACATCCTAGATTTTGAAAGGTCCAGTGGTGTAGCACGCGGGAAAAAAGAACTATTCAATAAAAGACATTCAACATTAGGAGGCGTTATTGAACGATTGTTCAGAGTATGGAAGAAAAAATGGGTAATATTGCGTGATATGCCCACTTATCCATTTTCAAAACAGGTCCAGATTGTATTGGCCACCCTGGCATTGCACAACTTCATTAGACAACATCCTTCAAGAACTGATGCAGAATTTGTTGTGGTTGATGTGGACTTAATACAAATTCCCCCTGAAGCATTCGAGTATCATGTTGTCCGCACCATACCCCAACTTACAATTGATTCACCTGAGACAAACACAAGAGATGGTGAAGGGGCATCTGAAATGGCATGTCGGCGTTATTTCGGGTTGGTTTGTGGGGAGTTGCCCGTAAGAAGCTGTCGGTCATCGGAATCGAAATCCCATCGCCCGCTTCGGAAGGACGTTGAAGTATGAAATTAAATTAACCCCATATTTTTCATAGTTTAAAATGAAAGAGCACTGTACCTCAGATCTTGTATCTATCCCGAAGGATAAACACAAGACTTGAGGATGAGGCTCGATAAAATAAACTAAGGAAAGTATGACGTCTGTTTGGTCTGCGAAACCTTTGTATTTGCTGATAAGTTCCCCTATTTAATATAAAATATTAAATAGGGTTTATATTAAGCTGGGTTCGGACATGCTTCCTATAAGAGCAAGCCCTTATGGTTAATTACATCTTAAAAAGCTGGGTTTGGACATGCTTCTTATAAGGGCAAGCCCCTATAGTTAATTACATCTTAAATGACTAAAGTCACTTAAGAAGACTCTCGATAAAAATCAAGAAAAATTATCTTCAAGGAATTTCAAAGAGTAGGACAGTCACTTAAGAAGACTCTCGATAAAAATCAAGAAAAATTATCTTCAAGGAATTTCAAAGGGAGGGACTCTTCAACAAAATTGAATGTAGAGGTGTGAAAGGGGATTGATTCAAATTTGGAACATTTTATTGTAGAATCCAAAGGAAGAAGAACTAGGGGATGTCATGGATCCAGAGGAGAACCTCGGTGACTTCCCAAGCTATCATAATGTTTGGCTTTAATTTTGAGGAGAAATATTTAGGTGTTTCATCCTGCCAATTTTATTAGTTAGGGCTTACATTCGTGTGAAATGATAACACAAATAGCTTGGAAGATGTGAGGATTTAGGTCGTGACAAACGACAACCTCGGAATCCTAAGAAGAGTTAGGGCTTATATTGTATAACAGGGCTATGCAAAGGCCTAAAGATGAGGTTAGGATTTACGTTGCATAAGCAAGCAACCTCGAAGTCCTATGGCTTTGTTGCTTAAGTCTAAGGAAGAAAGATTGGTTTAGCTGGGGAAGAAAGGTTTTGCTATTGAAGATGGCCGTGCTGCCCACCAAGCTAGCTCCAAGCTCCTACCGCGACAAGTTTGAGTTATCTAGTGTTTCAAGTTATAATGTCAAATCAGGTGGCCCTATGGTTGAAGTTCTTTAAATTTTATGAGGGTATATTAAAGTTGATTAGAGCGACACCGGTTAGGATCCTACGATTCCATCGTTCCGGGATTACTATTTTCTATTGGATTCACTTAGTCTAAATGAACTTACTAAACTCAACTTAATGAGCTCCATAATTTCATTTAAACCGTGGGAAGCCTCGTTAGCAACTGTTACCTCCTCTGAGGGATTCCCGATCATCCAATAGAGACGTCTTAATTTAGTTGAAGTTGTGGTTTTTGTAATGTTTGTGATTAAATTTTGAGTTATTTTATATTTTGAATGTTGTGGCGGTGAATTTTATCTCGATTGATTTATAANTTATAGCAGGGCTATGCAAAGGCCTAAAGATAAGGTGAGGATTTACGTTGCATAAGCAAGCAACCTCGAAGAACTATGGCTTTGTTGTTTAAGTCTAAGTAGGATTTATGTTGCATAAGCAAGCAAACTCGAAGTCCTATGGCTTTGTTGTTTAAGTCTAAGGAATGAAGATTGGTTTAGCTGGGGAAGACAGGTTTTGCTGTTGAAGATGGTCGTGCTACCCACCATACTAGCTCCAAGCTCCTTGCCGCGACAAGTTTGAGTTATCTAGTGTGTCAAGTTATAATGTCAAGTCAGTTGGCCCTATGGTTGAAGTTATTTAAATTTTATGGGGCATAACACCGGTTAGGATCCTACATTTCCCTCGTTCCGGCATCACTATTTTCTATTGGTTTCACTTAGTCCAAATGAAGTTAAATCATGGGAAGCCTCGTTAGCAACCGCAGGTTACCTCTTCCGAGGAATTCTCATCGATAGAGACATCTTAATTTAGTTGAAGTTGTAGTTTTATGTGATGTTTGTGATTAAATTTTGATTTCATTTAAACCATTGGAAGCCTCGTTAGCAACCGTAGGTTACCTCCTCCGAGGGATTCCCGATCATCAAGACTGTGGGAAGCCTCGTTAGCAACCGTAGGTTACCTCCTCTGAGGGATTCTCGATCATCAGATAGAGACGTCTTAATTTAGTTGCAATTGTAGTTTTGTGTGATGTTTGTGATTAAATTTTGAGCTGTTTTATATTTAAATTTAGTTGAAGTTGTGGTTTTGTGTGATGTTTGTGATTAAATTTTAAGTTGTTTTATATTTCGAATAGTTGAAGTTGTAGTTTTGTGTGATGTTTGTGATTAAATTTTGAGTTGTTTTATATTTTTTCGTTAGCAACCGTAGGTTACCTCCTCCGAGGGATTCCTGATCATCCGATAGAGACATCTTAATTTAATGAAGTTGTAGTTTTGTGTGATGTTTGTGATTAAATTTTGAGTTGTTTTATATTTTGAATGTCGGAAGTTGTAGTTTTATGTGATGTTTGTGATTAAATTTTGAGTTGTTTTATATTTTGCATGTTCAGTTGTGGTTTTGTATGATGTTTGTGATTAAATTTTGAGTTGTTTTATATTTTGAATGTTGTAGCGTTGTAGTTTTGTGTGATGTTTGTGATTAAATTTTGAGTTGTTTTATATTTTGAATGTTGTAGAATTTTGAATGTTGTAGCGGGATGTTTGTGATTAAATTTTGAGTTGTTTTATATTTTGAATGTTGTGGCGATGAATTTTATCCTGGTTGATTTTAGTTTTGGTTTTGGTTATGGTTATGTAGCTATTCTGATGGTTTTAGTTTTCATGCAGGGTGACATTCTTTGTTTAGCATGCAAATTTGCAGGTATAAAAGTATAGTATGAAAGTACAAGAAAGACAACACTGTATAAAAGTACAGTATGAAAGTACAAGAAAGACAATGCTGAAAACTGTAAAAGTGTACCTGACGAGTCTTCTCGTTACACCACCTGAACTTAAAATGCATGTTAAGGCTGTTTATGAAGAGCAGGAAAGGTAAAATTTTGGTGGTTTTCCTAACCCTATGTCATATCTTGGAATTTCCTTAGAAGTTTAATTAAGGATGATATCATTGAGCGAAGAATATTACGTTTAATAGGCCTCTGAGGTATCCAAGAAGTTAAGAGGGGGAAGCAGATCCATGCTTCCCTCTCACCAACTGGTGAAAAGCCATGAGTCCATTTAAACTTATTGTGTTGCTTGATTGTTCATCCTGTAAATACCCTTATTACTCTGTGAGCACTAATGTCTCAATTATCCCTAAGAATAGGGTAATTATCACTTATCATTTAATTTGAAAATTTTGTGGGTGAAGACCCTTAAAGAGGTAAGTTAACGTAATTTGAACACTTAGCCAAATTTTTAATCCTAATTGGGCTTAGTGGTGTTTCAAGGATGTTTGATATAATTATGTTTATTTTTCTAATCATTATTTAATTAATTTTTTTATTCAGCCTAAGTCACCACTTAAGCCCAATTTCTCTAATCCTCATTTAGTCAATTTTGATTTGGCCTAAGTCACCACTAAGCCCTTAAGGCAAAGGTGAGTGTCTTAATTAGTTTTGAAAAGGTTAAGCTTTAAGTGGTCATGATTCATGATTTGCATTTTATTTGAAAATAAAGATAGAGGTATTAAATTTATTAATTATTGACTTCAAAATTCATAGCCCTAAGTCCAGGATCCNAAAATATCCCTGATCACAAAGAACTAAAAAAACTAAGTTTCATAATTTTTTGAGTTATATTTTGATTTTTAATAAACATTTAAATGCCAAGAGTGGTATTTATCTTTTAAAATCAACTTAAGTTGTCAAATTAACTCAAAATATTTTGAAATTATTATGATGAGTTCTTTCGATCATAAATCACAGTGGAGATCAAAAATTAAGTCATTTCAATGTTTAAATTTTCTAAAATTAAATTTTGTAAAATTTAAGGACATTTTAAATGACTTGACCCATGAAATTATTTTCAAAGGTTTCCCAAGTGATGATGAACCTTCCAGAATTTTCTTAGGATTTTATAATCAATATGCTAATTTACATGATTATTTTTATAGAATAATGTGGAATAACTTGAAAAATATGGATCTCTACATTGAAACCTTATCTGACTTTGGAAAAATCAGAGGATGTTGCTCTTGATAGAGGCTACAACATGCCAAAATTTCAAGCCAAGGTAATGTGTAAATATGCATGGAGAATCAAATGATTCCAAATAGTTTTTAAATAATTAAAAATATTTTATGCATCAAATGGACTTGAAATTTCTTTCACATTATTCTCCTCTATTCAGTGAGTAAGTGGGTATTTTTATTTTATTTTTGTAATTTTTTTACACAAAGTTATGCATTTTTGAAGTTTTGGGGATTAAATAAATAAGAAAAGGCCCATATTTTCCTACTTATCCATGTCAACCTCGTACTGGTCAAATAGGCCACGTGTCACTGCGTGATTGGCGCCGCCTACTAGCTCATTCCCGCCCATCTCGGACCGCGGTCTGTCCGACGCGATCAGGGCCATCCGATCAATACACGCTCGATCTGACGGTCACGGGTCATCGTCCCAAATGAACTGGACCCGAAAACCGTCCATTTTAAAACTCTAATATCTCAATCGATTCTCAATGAAATTGAGTGATTATTTTTTAAAATGCTTGTATTGACTAGTAGAACACATCCATACGGTTGATGAATCCTTAAATTGACTGTATTTTCATGAATAATTAAAAGAGTCTTGGTTTAGGTTTAACTTTGAATACCTTGGTCCAAGAGGGGTAACCTCTATTAGATTCTTATAGAAGCTTTATGTGGATGCCAGAAGCCTAGGGATGGAGCCTCTGGTTGTGGTGAAATGCATAGACCTAAATTCGACCAAGGCCAATTTGGGGTTTGGTCGAAATCCATCTTAGGGTGGTCGGCTGATGGGGACTTTTGTGGGCGATCTTCTTCTCTTGATGTTGGGATGGTGTGGGTGCAAGTAATTTGAATTTGGTGGAGGTTTAGAGGATGTCTTGTTTCAGCCTTGAAATTGAGCTCCAAAATTAAACTCAAGTAATGGATTTGAGTGGCTAAGGAAGGTTTGGTTAAGCTCAAGAGGTCTCCAGGAAGCTCTTGAAGAAGTTTTACAGAGTCTCCCCAAGAAATTTCAAGCTCTCTCTCTTTTTCCATGGAGGGGGAGTTTAAATAAAATGGCTTAGGCTGGCTTCCAGGGTCAATTGAGGGGTGAATTTAGTTGCTTATGTGGAGGGCAGAGAAGCTCTAATGAGCAGCTGGGCTGATTTGGCCTTTGGGTTTGAATTCGGTGAAAATCCCATGTCTTGGACATGGTTTTAGCCATTTTCCAGCCACCAAGGTGGCCGGCCAGCCAGGCATTGGTCACTNTTTATAGCAGGGCTATGCAAAGGCCTAAAGATAAGGTGAGGATTTATGTTGCATAAGCAAGCAACCTCAAAGAACTATGGCTTTGTTATTTAAGTCTAAGTAAGGAAGATTGGTTTAGCTGGGGAAGACAGGTTTTGCTGTTAAAGATGGTCGTGCTACCCACCATACTAGCTCCAAGCTCCTTGCCGCGACAAGTTTGAGTTATTTAGTGTGTCAAGTTATAATGTCAAGTCAGTTGGCCCTATGGTTGAAGTTATTTAAATTTTATGGGGCATATTAAAGTTGATTAGAGCAACACCGGTTAGGATCCTAAGGTTCCCTCGTTCCGGCATCACTATTTTCTATTGGTTTCACTCAGTCCAAATGAACTTAAATCATGGGAAGCCTCGTTAGCAACCGCAGGTTACATCTTCCGAGGAATTCCCGATCATCCGATAGAGACATCTTAATTTAGTGGAAGTTGTGGTTTTATGTGATGTTTGTGATTAAATTTTGAGTTCTTTTATAATTTGAATGTTGTGGCGATGAATTTTATCTTGGTTGATTTTAGTTTTGGTTTTGGTTATGGTTATGTAGCTATTCTGATTGTTTTAGTTTTCATGCAGGGTGACATCGTTGTTTAGCATGCAAATTTGCAGGTATAAAAGTACAGTATGAAAGTACAAGAAAGACAATGTTGAAAACTGTAAAAGTGTACCTGACGAGTCTTCTCGTTACACCACCTGAACTTAAAATGCATGTTAAGGCTGTTTATGAAGAGAAGGAAAGGTAAAATTTTAGTGGTTTTCCTAACCCTATGTCATATCTTGGCACGTCCTTAGAAGTTTAATTAAGGATGATTTCATTGAGCGAAGAATATTACGTTTAATAGGCCTCTAAGGTATCCAAGAAGTTAAGAGGGGGAAGCAGATCCATGCTTCTGCTTCCCTCTCACCAACTGGTGAAAAGCCATGAGTCCATTTAAACTTATTGTGTTGCTTGATTGTTCATCTTGGAAATACCCTTATTACTTTGTGAGCACTAATGTCTCAATTATCCCTAAGAATAGGGTAATCATCACTTATCATTTAATTTGAAAATTTTGTGGGTGAAGACCCTTAAAGAGGTAGTGTAATTTGAACACTTAGCCAAATTTTTAATCCTAATTGGGCTTAGTGGTGTTTCAAGGAAGTTTGATATAATTATGTTTATTTTTCTAATCATTGTTTAATTAATTTTTCTTTTCAGCCTAAGTCACCACTTAAGCCCTTAAGACCTATGTGAGTGTCTTAATTAGTTTTGAAAAGGTTAAGCTTTAAGTGGTCATGATTCATGATTTGCATTTTATTTGAAAATAAAGATAGAGGTATTAAATTGATTAATTATTGACTTCAAAATTCATACCCCTAAGTCCAGGATCATTTAATTTTAAAAAACTTCCAAATTTTAATAATTTAGAAATTTATTAACTTATCTTTTTAATGAGGAAAGTGAAATTTGTTTCTACCAATTAACCCCTTGTATTTCAAGCATCAAATAAATTGATTAAGATCAGAGGTTACCCATTCCCCTCCTTGACTTAAGTCTAAATGTTAATTAAGGCTAAATTTCCAAAATTACACATTTCCCCCTAAGGCTCTAACACTCCATAATTTGTCAAATTCAATTCAAATGACTATGAAATTTTTATCCTACTTCATTCATGGGTTAATTAAGACATGAGAGGAGAAAATATGATTTTTCAAAATTTAATTTAATTTATGTAATTATTTTCATGTAAAAATAGGATTTTTCAAAGAAAATTCCTAACTTGACCAAGGTAAATTCTAATCCCTTGAAATTTTTACTACAAGTAGACCTAGGCCAGAAAAGTCTTTAGACAAAATTTCATGATTTTTTGAATTTTATGTGATTTATTATAATTATTTTAATGTTTGGGTTATTTAATAAAAATAAAATATTTTGGGAGATGAAGATTAAGTTTTGTATTTTTGAAAAATCTCCCTAAGGTTAGAGAACTTCGGGGAGCAAATTTTATATTTATTTGCTTTTCCCTTGATTTATTGAATTAAGTTTTGTATTTTTGAAAGATCTCCCTAAGGTCAGAGAACTCAGAGGAGAAAACTTTATATTTTTCTGATTTTTCTTTGATTTATTGATCAAAGGAGCAAATTTTATATTTTTCATATTTTTCTTTGATTTATTGAAATTATTTTAGTGATTTTAGCCTTTTAAAAATTATTTTTTAAGCTTTGAAATTCAATATCTTTATTTAGAAAATCAGGTTTTTAGCCTTTTAAAAATTATTCTTAAGCTTTGAAATTCAATATCTTTATTTAGAGAATCAAGAAAAATATTTTAATTGCTCCTAAGTGATTATGAAGCAAGTTAGAACATTTCCATGGGTTTTATTATTTTTGTGATTTTTATGGATTTTTAATTATTTGGATATTTAAAATAGACTAAAAATCAAGTTTTTTATTTTAAATATCATTTTATTTTAGAAAACACCCCTAATGACAGAGAACTCAAAAAACTAATTTTCAAAATTTTTTTAGTTATATTTTGATTTTTAAAAAATCATTTAAGTGTCAAAAGTGGTATTTATCTTTAAAAATCAACTTAAGTTGTCAAGTGAACTCAAAATATTTTGAAATTTTTATGATGAGTTCTCTAGATTATAAATCATAGTGGATATAAAAAATCAAGTCATTTAAATGTTCAAATTTTCCAAAAAAATTATCTTGTTGATTTAGTGTTTGTAAAATTTAAAGGTAAATGTTTAAATTTTCCAAAATTAATTATCTTAGTGATTTAGTGTTTGTAAAATTTAAAGACAATGTTTATATTTTCCAAAATTAATTATCTTAGTGATTTAGTGTTTGCAAAATTTAAGTTCACTGAAATTATTTCCAAAGGTTTCCCTAGTCATGGTGGACCTTCCAAAATTTTCTTAGGATTTTCTAATCAATATGTTAATTTCCACGATTATTTTAAAGAAATAATGTGGAATAACTTGAAAAATATGGATCTCTGTATAGGAATCTCCTCTGACTTTGGAAAAATTGGAGAATGTTTCCTCTGACAGAAGTTGCAATATGTCAAAGTTTCAACCCAAGATGATATATTAATATGCTTGAAAAATCAAATGATTCAAAATAGTGTTTAATTAATTAAAAATAAAATAAGCATAACTTGGTCGTGAAATTTATTCCATATTGCTCTCCTATGTTCACTGAGCAAGAGGGTATTTTTATTTTATTTTTGTGATTTTTCTACACAAAGTTATGAATTTTTTAAGTTAATGGTATTTAAATAAATAAGAATAGCCCTATTTATCTATTTAAACCGCATGTGCCACCTCAACCTACGATGGCTTCGAAGGCATGTGTGGCGCGCTCTGGGTTAATGTCGTCGTCCACGTAGCTTGCTGACTCGACCCACTATTTATATCTCGAAGCGCTGTCTGTTTCAATCTCCCCCGTCCACTTGATACATGCTTGATCAAACGGGTCCCCGTAATCGTCCCCGATAGAATGATCCCGTGCATGTCCACACGAAAACCCTAAGATCTCAGCTTAGACTCAACCAAATCACTTCGGGTTTGATCTTATGTTCTAAAACCTTAAGATCTTAGCCTAGACTCAACCAAATCACTTCGGGTTTGATCCTATGGACTCGAAGTGAGACGAACACATCCATACGGTTAATGTACCATGAAATCAAGCCTAAGTAAATGGGGAATCAAAATGAGCACGGGAGGAGGAGAAGTTTTATACCTTTTCTCTGAGAAGGGAGACTTCAATCAGAGCTGCTCGACAAATTTGTTGGGGTTCAAGGAGGCTAGGGATTGAGTCCCTGGTCTTGGAGTAAGGCCTAGGCATGAGTTCGACCAAGCTCAATTTCAAGTGTTGGTCTAGAGCTATGGTGGAGGCTATTTCAGAGGTTAATTTGATGGGGCTTTGTGTTCTCCTGCTGCTGTGAAGGTGTGGGCACAAGAAATTGAAGTTTAGAGTGTGGAGGTGTATTGGGTTCTGTCGTGATTTTCGGCAAGGTTTCAAGCTCAAAATTGAGATCCAGTAGTGGGAATTGATGAGGGAAAATTGTTGGAATGCTTTGAGAAGATATTAGGGAAGCTCTGTGTGAAGTTTGGAGAGGCCTCTCTAAGAAAATTTCAACACACCTTCCATGGCCGTGGGAGGTGAGTTTTTATAAAAATGGCCATGGGGTGGCTCTCGGGGCATAAGTTTGGGTGCATTATGGTGCTTAGGTGGAGGGTAGGGGAGCTCATCAATTTAATTTGGATGAGCTGGTCTCTAGGTTTTATTTGGGTGAGGTGCCATAGGAGTGCCTCTCTATTTTGGGCTCTTCTGGCCACCAGGCTGGCCGGCCGGCCAGGGGGAGGTGGCTAGGAGCTCAAGGAACCCAGAGGAATCCATCACAACAATTTAATGAAAATGTACTTTGATTTGACAAAGATATCTTAAGCATGTGAATTATTGGAAAAAAAGATCCCTTAATTTGGGGGAGGTTTGGTCCATGGCTTGATTTAAGTGGTTTCATGGTGTTTGGATTGGTCACTAAGTCCAACTAATGGCTATCGTGGAGTTAATTTGGTGTTTTCATGGTGTTTGGACTGGTCACTAAGTCCAACTAATGGCTGTGGTGGAGTTAATTTGGTGGCTTTAGTTAGGTCACATTTAGTGCATGGGTCCAAGTGGGTGCAAATGACCAAAACTTGGGTTTGGGCTGGGTTAGCCATGCCATTTGGCCTAATTAACTATTGCATTTGGTGTATATGATCATAAAGAACAACTTTGGTGAAGGATGGAAGTGGTTGTGAGTTAAATTTAAGGGTCAATTTGAGGGAAGTTTGAACTTTAATCAATTTGGTCATATTGGGCTAGGCTTGGGTCTTGATTGGGTTAGCCTTGGGCTAAGTCCAAATTGATTATTGTAAATGGTCATTAGGGACCTCATGAAGAGTTTTAAACTTTAATTGGATGCCAATTTGGAGGGTAAGGCAATCAATTGGGTGAAATTTGGGGACTTAGCTAATTTTGGGCTAAATTTGGGAATTTTGGATTTAAGCCAAAATCAAATGGATTTGAGACTTCACCAAGGAAAATTGATGGTTTATTTTGATGTATA
>JXCR01074702.1:309922-323665 GCA_002079205.1 Phalaenopsis hybrid cultivar | reverse complement strand
ATAAATATTTTTCAACATTAATTGAGGCCAATTGACTAGGCTATGGGTTCAATTTGGTGAGATTAGGTCATATGGTCAAAATTAGGGTTTTGACCCAAATCAAAATTTGGCTCAAATCATGGAACAATTGAGCTTGAATTTGGTTTAGTTTGGTCATATAAAAAGTTAATATGAGGTATTGTAATTGGGGTCAATTGAGATCAAATTGATGGACATTTGAGTTGGATTTGGGGAAATTTTGGTCTTTAAAGGGTAATTTGGGGATTTTGGTTAAAGATGATCAAATTGGCCAAATTGAGTCATGTGGTAGTTGAGAGAAATGAAATTGAAAATATTTTGGATTTATTGGGAGTTTTTGGGAATTTTTGGAATTTTTGGAATTTTGGGTCCAAGAGGGGTATTTTGTTAATTTGGGGGTGTTTTAGGGGTAAAAGGCCAAGATGGGTATTTTGGTAGATTTGAGGTACCAACCATCACCAACAAGCCATGGACCAATGGAAACTTCATTTTAGGTCCTCTACATAGTGTTCTTAGTCAAACCATAGCCTTAGAGCTAGTAGGTTTAGGAGACCATCTACATGAGTATCCCAAAAGATCAAAGGATCTAGGCTAGAAGTTTGAGTTCAGGGTTGTGAGTGATTGTGAGTGTAGATAAGTGTAGTGAGTGTAGTGAATTTAGTGAATGTCTTAGCTCCAGACCAACACTCAGGGTCAACCCTAAGGGTCCAATAGTCCTAAGGGTGACTCATATTGAGTTTCCCCCATAGTGATCCCACCTACTAAATTCTAGAGGTTGAGACCAACATGTGAAACTTCAGGTTGAGTATAGAAGAGTTTGGAATTTCTAGTGGTGAGGGTTTCACGTCTAGTTTTCCAAGAATAGTCAATAGAAAAATCTTATGGCTAGACCTTAGGCTACTAAAGAGGAAAAACTAAACCTCATCCAAAAATGAGGTCAACAAATGGACCCCAATAGGTGGGGTGTGCTGGGCAAGCACACCGCGCGTATTGGCGTTGACCAAAGAGATCATCAAAAACTAATACAACCTCTAAGTCAACAGACCGGAAGGTATGCGTAGAGTTGTGTGTGTGATTTGTTTCTGCTGGGGATTTAGTAGCTGATCGTCTGGTTGGAATCAAGGAGTAGTGACTCTTGTTGGGGATCGGAGAGTGGATTTTGAGCTGTGAAACTTCAAAGATTTCCAAAGGATGGGAGTCAAAATGTAAGTGTTGACCCCGAGGTGGGAATTGAAATTCATATATCAACTCAAAAAGAGAGAGTGAAAGAGAGTCGGAGTGTAAGGACCGACCTCGAATATAATGAATCAGAAATGTAGGATTGATTCAGAAATAAGAATTGAAATACAGGTCAATTTTCAAAATAAAGTGTCAGAATGGAAGGACCGACCTCAAATGTAATGAATCAGAAATGTAGGATTGATTCAAAAATGAGAATTGAAATGTAGGTCAATTCTCAAAAGAAGGTGTCAGAATGTAAGGACTGACCTCGAATGTAATGAATCAGAAATGTAGGACTGATTCAGAAATGAGAATTGAAATGTAGGTCAATTCTCAAAAGAGAGTGTCAGAATGTAAGGTCTGACCTCAAATGTAATGAATCAAAAATGTAGGACTGATTTGGAAATGAGAATTANAGATTACCTTACGAAAGTACTCAACATCCTTTTAAAATTGTTTGCCTATTCTCGTCATATTTATTTCTTTTTGATTTCTCTCTTATTTGAATCATTTTCATGAGTCAAAAAGAGACACTTATTTGGAAAGACAATTTTGCGATGATGATAAGACAAGTTAGAGTCATCACTGGAACAGGTCCTGATTGAAGATAAGATCAACTCCCAAATAATCAGTCACCCCAAATTTCTAGCTCTATTGCTCGAGCATGACATATGTCTCATACAAAAAAAGTGTCATCTAGCAATTTCATATCGAATGATGTAAGGGTCGATCACTCGATAGCCCTCGCTGAACCAAACATTTGTATGGAGCATTTGGATGCCATGGGAACTCTAGAATAAAGTTGACCAAATAGAATAAGGAGTAGAAAAATGAATAGGTGTTATATATAGGGCATACAAAGAATTCAAAAACTCGTGAATCTACACCTAAGACTTCAAAAATCCACATCAAATCAACATGAAAATTGAGAATACATAATGAAACAATTTTTACAAATTGACCAAAAAAATTATTTATGATAAAAAAAATACTTTCAGCTATCTCGGGCAACGCCAAATCTCGACTCATGAGACTTGAATAGAATGCATGCCTGATCCTGTTGACCTATTTTTAGTGAGGTCTAGTTTTTCTCTTAGGATTTATGGTCTAGACTTAGGGTTTCCTCTTTGACTCTCTTAGAAGCTTAGTGATAGGACTTACCTCATTTTAGAATTCCAAACCATCTCTTTTCTCTTTTGAAGTTCCGCGTGTGGTTCTTGATCTCTAGCACTTAGAAGGTTAAAACTAACATGAGGGAACTCAAAATGAGTCCTATAAAATATTTAAGCCCTAGGATTGCCTTTTGCACAATTTGCACCTTAACGCGCACTAACTTCGTGATTCAGACGATCAACACGTTAAATATTGCAATTTACGTCACCTATGACTTTATATATTGCTTAATTAATCGAAACTTAAATAAAATATTGAAACGATCGATCATGCCCCCAAATTTTGACGAAAATTGAATTAGACATATTTTTGACCGAATCGTCGACGTGGTTGTTCGAACGACCTCGTATGACAAAACGTACTGCACCAGCGTGTCTGAAACACTAAAATTACCTAGAAAGTACATTTAATTTATTATAGTTCCTTTCAAAGACGAATAATGCAAGAATTGGGGAATTTTAAATATTAAATATTATAAAATAAAATAAAACAAAGACCCTTATTTTAAAATTCCCAAGTCCCTATCCTTTTCGTTCGCCAGACCCGGCCGAGCGCTCCTCTGTCACATGGTTTGGGATAGGCATAAAAATCAACAAGATTCTCCTGCTTGAGATGAAAAAATTCGTTAGTTTCCCAACTAACTAGACATCACAATTAGGTAAGTAAGACATCTTTTATTGAGAGTATTTATGGGCATCTCGCTAGATGTAATTAATCGAAAAACTGCATTCCTTGGAGAGTTGCTCTTAACCCAAGAACAAATACAAACATTTGATTCTCTTAGTATGGATTGCTTCCGCAGGGCTTTCTTCGCAAATATGCTTCCAAGCTATTTCAATCTGATCTCATTATGGACATATGTTCTTGAGCTATTGCGCGAAGATTACCTTACGAAAGTACTCAACATCCTTTTAAAATTATTTGCCTATTCTCGTCATATTTCTTTTTTTTTTATTTCTCTCTTATTTGAATCATTTTCATGAGTCAAAAAGAGACACTTATTTGGAAAGACAATTTTGTGATGATGATAAGACAAGTTAGAGTCATCACTGGAACATATCCTGATTGAAGATAATATCAACTCCCAAATAATCAGTCACCCCAAACCTCTAGCTCTGTTGCTCGAGCATGACATATGTGTCGTACAAAAAAGTGTCATCTAGCAATTTCATATCGAATGATGTTAGGGTCGATCACTCGATAGCCCTCGCTGAACCAAACATTTGTAAGGAGTATTTGGAAGCCATGGGAACTCTAGATGAAAGTTGACCAAAGAGAATAAGGAGTAGAAAAACGAATAGGTGCTATATATAGATTATACAGGGAATTCAAAAAGTCGTGAATCTACACCTAAGACTTCAAAAATCCACATCAAATCAGCATGAAAATTGAGAATACATAATGAAACAATTTTTACAAATTGACCAAAAAAATTATTTATGATAAAAAAAATACTTTCAGCTATCTCGGGCAACGCCAAATCTCGACTCATGAGACTTGAATAGAATGCACGCTTGATCCTGTTGACCTATTTTTAGTGAGGTCTAGTTTTCCTCTTAGGATTTATGATCTAGACTTAGGGTTTCTTTGACTATCTTAGAACCTTAGTGATAGGACTTACCTCATTTTAGAATTCCAAACCATCTCTTTTCTCTTTTGAAGTTCCGCGTGTGGTTCTTGATCTCTAGCACTTAGAAGGTTGAAACTAACATGAGCGAACTCAAAATGAGTCCCTATAAAATCTTTAAGCCCTAGGATTGCCTTTTGCACAATTTGCACCTTAACGCTCACTAACTTCGTGATTCGGACGGTCAACACGTTAAATATTGTAATTTACGTCACCTATGCCTTTATATATTACTTAATTAATCGAAACTTAAATAAAATATTGAAACGATCAATCATGCCCCCAAATTTTGACGAAAATTGAATTCGACATATTTTTGACGAAATCGTCGACGTTGTTGTTCGAACGACCTCGTATGACAAAACGTACTGCACCGACGTGTCTGAAACACCAAAATTATCTAGAAAGTACGTTTAATTTATTATAGTTCCTTTCATAGGCAAGAATTGGGGAATTTTAAATATTAAATATTTTAAAATAAAAAAAAACAAAGATCCTTATTTTAAAATTCCCAAGTCCCTATCCTTTTCGTTCGCCAGACCCGGCCGAGCGCTCTTCTCCGCTTCGCGACACTTCGGCTGGAGGTCCCTNTTAATTAATCGAAACTTAAATAAAATATTGAAACGATCGATCATGCCCCCAAATTTTGACGAAAATTGAATTCGACATATTTTTGACCGAATCGTCGACGTAGTTGTTCGAACGACCTCGTATGACAAAATGTACTGCACCGACGTGTCCGAAACACTAAAATTACCTAAAAAGTACATTTAATTTATTATAGTTCCTTTCAAAGATGAATAATGCAAGAATTGGGGAATTTTAAATATTAAATATTATAAAATAAAAAAAAACAAAGACCCTTATTTTAAAATTCCCAAGTCCCTGTCCTTTTCGTTCGCCAGACCCGGCCGAGCGCTCCTCTTCTCCGCTTCGCGACACTTCGGCTGGAGGTCCCTCCTCCTCTGTCTGGCTTCCACCTACTCTCTGCCGCGCTCCGGCTTTCCCCTCGCCCTGCGATTCTTGTCGCTTCGGCCCCGTCCCTATCGCGCTCGGTTGACCGCCCAGGTGAGTCGAAGGTATGTAGCTCCTCCTCCTCTGGCTATAAAACCCCCACCACCTTGGGGAAGGATTTCGGGTCTGAAGTTTTTGGTGCCTTGGGGAGGTTCTCATGAATTCGTCACTGGTTTACTTTCCTTAGAGTTTTTGTTTGGAGCAAGTGAGTAATCCCATCCTTTCCTCCTTCATTCATTGTCAAGTGTCTTCTTTCTGCTAATGCTCGGTCTAATCTTTTAAATAAAGCATGAAGTAATCTTTGGTTTTGTTAGCCGAAGGGCTTGTGAGGTTCATTGTATTTTATGGCTGCTTGCTAGCTTACTCGACATCCTTGTTGGGTGGCTGATTTATCAAAATGCTTGCACAATACTGCTTATCATTTGACAAAAATTGGATATATATAATTTTTTACTCGTGCCTTAAAGTTGCATTTGGGGATGTATGGAAATAATTTTATTAATACTTGTGATATCCATATAGTCAACAAGTTATTTTTACTGAAGCTATTATCATATAAGACTTCACATGTTTGTTTTTTGTTATGACCAATCAATCGCTGCCGAGCTCATTTGTTTGCATGTGTCAGGTTGGATGATTTACACACATACAATCCAATTCTCATATATTTATGTTNATATATATATATAATTTTTTACTCGTGCCTTAAAGTTGCATTTGGGGATGTATGGAAATAATTTTATTAATAGTTGTGATATCCATATAGTCAACAAGTTATTTTTACTAAAGCCATTATCACATGAGACTTGGCATGTTTGTTTCTTCTTATGACCAATCAATCGCTGCCGAGCTCATTTATTTGCATGTGTAAGGTTGGATGATTTATAGGCATACATCCAATTCTCAATTCTCACATATTTATGTCCTTACCACAAGGACTTCATTTCTTACGCATTTGCCACTTTACTCATATATGAATTATGTTTTTGGGCTAGATATCTACTGATGGAAGGGTTCAAATGCCTTTTCGAACGTTAGTTATTTGTTGATTTTTTTGGTTGATCAAATGCTGTATTTTTGGAAGGATTCAAATGCATTGTTCAAACTGAATACCTACTATTTTTTTGGTTGAAGAGTTTGAATGTCCATTTGAAGATTGATTATTTGCTGGCTTTTGAATGGATCAAAATTCTGTTTTTAGGGATTTAAATGTTCTTTTGGGTTCGATACGAAGTTGATTTGGGAAATTTTAAATGTTTCACATGGAGTTGNACTTTACTCATATATGAATTGCATTTTTGGGTTAGATACCTATTGTTGGAAGGGTTCAAATGCCCTTTTGAATGCCGGTTATATGTTGATTTTCTGAGTTGATCAATGTTGTATTTTTGGAAGGATTCAAATGTGTTGTTCGAACTGAATACCTACTGTTTTTTTGGTTGAAAAATTTGAATGCCCATTTGAAGGCTGATTATTTGCTGGCTTTCGAATGGATCAAAATTTTGTTTTTAAGGGATTTAAATGCTCTTTTTTGGGCTCGGTACGAAGCTGATTGGGCAGATTTTAAATGTCGTTTTGGACCTCCTTTCCCGCTGTTTTGAGGATTGACATATCATTTGTTTTAGATAATTCCATGGGTACTACTCAATTCTTTTGCATTCGCATGTCTAACACACAAAATTTTACTTTTATATATATACCACCAAATTTTTAAATGACTATTTTCTGCTCTATGTTTGTGTCAATTTGAGAAGAATTTGTAGGCTTTTATGCATCGATTTGGGCACTTTAAGTGTTGATTTTTAGAGGCTTTTACGCACTTTTTGAGACTGGTTTGATTATTGTTTTGAATGCATTTAAACGCTTTTAGGCAGATTCACTTGCGTTTTTGCCCCTTGCTTAACTGATTTTTTGTTTTTAGAAGTGGGTGGGCCTCATTCTCTTTTGATTTGCTTTTCTTATCTTTTTCTATATCGATGGTTAAGTCAAAAATAAGAATTTCTGATTCAATTATTTGAAAAAACACTTGAAGATATTTGAGGATTAGTTAGAAAACGCTTCATTGAGGATAAAACACTTTAAATCACTTCAAGCTTAAGTTAGAAGCATAGCTTTTCTAGATTTTAGGAGCACACCATAGGTGAGAGTTCTTCTACCTAATTTTCAAATGAATGATTAAACTAAATATTTGACCTTAATTCACAAATCGATTGAAACATTAAACATGGGGGTACATCGAGATGTGGTTCATAACTTCCTTAATTAAATCAAGTAGTCAAATTCCCGTCATGATAAAATTTTGGGCCGTGACGTTAGCTTGTTACACTTGGATAAAATTTTGTATTACTACCTCCATGAGAGTTGTCGTGCTGAGATTTTGAGCTCCAGCAGTTTCGTTGGTTTCAGTTGGATCAACACGACGACGATTAGAGGAGCGGAGACCTCTATTAGGAGGCACCTCATTTATGCTAGCTCTTTGGACTCCTCTTCCATGAGCAATTGCAGTGCCTCTTCTTTTCGGAACCATTCTAAACAATTGAAATATATGCAAAATTAAAATTGATGGAATTATTAACTTACAAGGATAACCTTTCCTCTAACAAATCTCAAGAAGTCAAGGGATATGAGATGAAAAGGCAAGGAAGATCAAGTACAAAATGCATGCTTTGATACCTCTCTGTCACACCCCGGGTTTGGACGGCAGTACACCCTAACAACGCAAGGTATGATGAAATGAAATAAATTTTTTTTGTATTCTCAAAGAAAGACTTGCATATAAATTATATGAGAGAAAAATAAATTTTATTAATATTGAAAAGTTCAGTGATACAAGTGAACTGATAATAAAAAACTAACTGAAACCAAAATAGAAATGCTGACATGGAACAAGTATCTAGACTCAACAAAGAAAAATATAATAGTTAAAACAAATACTAAAAAAAGATACTAATATTGGGATACTAAAACTAAAAAGTCTGCTTTGATGAAAATGATCCTACTTGTGGCTGAGTAGAACCTGTTACGAAAAAATATCAAAGAACGAGTTTGACAAAGAAATTTAATAAGTAATTGTTATTTTTTAAATCATAAACAATAAAGAAAATGAGGCATGCAGTATGAACAAATAGTGGTGATTACTTCATGCAGATATAACGTCATGAAGCGAAGGAGAGTGGTAAACCAAATATATAATAAATAAACATGCAATTAAGTTTTTTATTATTATATTTTTCATTTGTATTTATATGGTTAGATTTAAAATACACCTTGAAACCANGGTCAATTCTCAAAAGAAAGTGTCAGAATGTAAGGACCGACCTCGAATGTAATGAATCAGAAATGTAGGACTCATACGGAAATGAGAATTAAAATGTAGGTCAATTCTAAAAAGAAAGTGTCGGAATGTAAGGACCAACATCGAATGTAATGAATCATAAATGTAGGACTGATTCATAAATGAGAATTGAAATGTAGGTCAATTCTGAAAGGAAGGTGCCAGAATGTAAGGACCGACCTCAAATGTAACGAATCATAAATATAGGACTGATTCCAAAATGAGAATTGAAATGTAGGTCAATTCTGAAAAGAAAATTAGTAGCATTGAATTTATAGAAATGTGTCATGAGAGAAAGTTAGATCTTGTTGAAGGAGATTTGTAAAGCTTTGTGAGTTTTTGTGAAGAATGTGAAATTTTGCGGGGATGTGCAGAGAGTTAGTGTAGATAACGATGGTTGTGCTGCGCGCACAAAGAGTAGGAAATTTCAGAAACTGAAGCATCCACTCAACGGGTTTATTTTACTTTCTTGTTGTTTTTATCACAATTTAATTTTTCAAAATTTGTTTTTAAAGTTTTAATTTTAATAGGTTGATTTAAAAGAAATTTTTTTTGTTATTCACTCATTTATGATTATCTTTCATTTGTGTTTTGTTTGTTGTTGAAGATTTGTTGTTTCGTTCTTTGTTCATTGAAATTCTGAACCATCGCATGGTTCGCGACTTTCATCCATCGCACAAAAAGGCAATTGACAAAAAGGCACAATTTGAGAGAAATTTCCATTAATTTTCCCCAAAAAGGGATGCCATAAATCAGACATAGGCTAATGCCTCAAAAGGTACATCATCTAATCCATGCTGAAATACATTGAGAATCTTCTCATGATATGAATACAACATAGACTGAATATATCAGAAACATGTCATGCTGTTAAAAGAAAGCAAGTGAACCCTCTATGCCTGGTATATTGAGTTCCTGATCAAGCAGGCCTTCTAAGTCATGCTCCAAGATAAGAGTTACCTTCACATGTACTTAGAGGTACAACCTTCTCATAGCTCGTAAANCGTAAAATTGTAGCAATAGCCGCATTGGATGGTGATTCTTTCCTTTCCACGCATTCATTTCTTCGGCTCAGAATATGTTCTCTCCATGAGAAGGCCCGCTCAACCTCTATCTCTTAAATTGAAGATGCAGTCCAGAATGCTTCTTTCATCAGTTTCAGATAAAACCTTGGTATATAGCTCCAGGCCCTCCAATATGTTGATAAACTTTCCTTGAACTTTTTCATAGAACTCAAATTCTCTTTTATTTACTTTTCTTATCTTGTAGTATTCTACCATACCAAGAGTTGGCAGCTGCCTGGGGCGTTCCTTCCTCCAAGCCTTGGAGGGAACCTAAACTGGTACTGATCAATCCAGAATATGAGATTCAGCCTCTAGTGGGATGTATGATCCTAGGTTCCATGGTGTGCGTTGATCCGTCCCCAGTGGGACATATGGTTCATTTGTCACGAAGTCTGGAGTCTGAGACTTGTTGGTGCTTGAAGTGTATTCTTCTAATGTACTGAAATACTGTAGATGCAGAACATTGCAGTCCGGGCATTCTACAAATGCGCCCATGACTGAGTCCCGGCCCATACCTCAACATTACATGTTGGGCAACCTCTGCATAACATATCTGGAACTGGGAGCATATCTGATTCTGTCACAAATCCTGACTCTTTATCTGTAGTGGGCAGGCTGACAGAAGTTTCTCTCAAATCTGGGTCGTAAATATGTCCCTCAGCAATGAGGGTAAGAAAACTGCTCACGTCTCTCTGGCGTTTGCATTCCTATCGCAGAAAGGCTCTCTATTTCTTTCGACTGGCAATTCTGCGCTGCATTCTGTGGAGTGGAGTGTTCAGTAGTTGTTCACTACGGGCGGCTATCAGGTCTCTTGCTGGAGTATCCCCCATGGAGGGCAGACGGTTGGCCCCTAAATCAAATCTTGTTATGCTATCACATTTTTACCTTTGTGTGACACATTGTCTTTAGTGGTCACCCTCAACAGTGAAGGCAGTCCCTCCTTTTCTTTACTACTGACTACGTCCATTAGAGGACCCTCGTAGTCCATATCAACTTGGTTGAAATCCACATTGAAATTTATGACGCCTCATTGCGATGCCATCTCTTCATTCAGTGCGAGGTTCTAGCCGTCCTGGAAGGCAAAGATCAGCCTCTGACTTGATATTTTTCTACAGACGACAGAAAAAACATGTCAGTGAGCCAAAGTTTGGCATGAACAAGAACAAAACAAAGTATTCATTAAAGTAAATTTCAGTTTGTTTTGGTGAAAAGGATTGCTCATTTTATGTGTGAGTTTCGTTTAATTTAATTAGGGTATTTAAATTCAAAAGTAGAAAAGAGAACGTGTGAAGTTCGAAAATTTTCTCAAAATTTTCTTTATATTGAGGTTAATTACAAAATTTGGACCCGGTCGTAGACATTTGGCCACATCGATAACCCTAAAATAATCAAAGTTTCAAAGTTTCAAAGCAAGCAGAGACAAGCTGAGGTATGCGACATCAGGCTGCGTAACAGATTTTCAGTTATCGTCTATTTATAGGTAATATGGGTCTTTCACCCAGAAGTCCACTAACTGGTAGGCTCCTCCTGTATAGACCTTCTCAACGACAAATGGTCCCTCCCAAGTTGGCTTGAATTTCCCACCTACTTTGCAGCGAGCAAGAATAGGTCTTTTGAGCACAAGTACGAGGTCACCAATTTTGAATGTCCTTGGGCAGACCAATTTGTCATGGGCTTGCACCATCTTTGCCTGGTAGAGCTCCAAATGTTGCTGTGCTTCCAATCATTTTCCCTCGAGACTCTCCAGCTCTTAAAGTCTGAGTTTTGCGCTTTCTTTCGTTGTGAGTTGGTTGGCAATGGAGACTCTGAGAGATCGTGTCTGGATTTCTAGCGGTAGTACGGCCTCAGTCCTGTACACAAGCATATAAGGTGTACACTGAGTGGGAGTCCTGAAAGTCGTCCGATAGGCCCACAAGGCTTCTAACAATTTGTTATGCCAATCTCTCCTATTTTCATCCAGTGTTTTTTACAAAATCTGTACCAGTGTCTTGTTGAAAGCTTCAGCTAGACCATTCGCTCTGGGATAGTAAATTGTAGAGTATCTCCAATCTATCCCGTGTCTTTTGACAAAATTGTTGATCTTTGTGCTTTTGAAAGTTGTCCCATTATCAGAGATTATTCTTCGCGGTAGTCCGAAATGGTAGGCAATTTGGCCTTTGAAAAATTCAAGGACGTGCTGTGTCATAACCTCACGTAACGGTATTACCTCTGCCCATTTAGAGAAGTAATCTATAGCGGCAAGTATAAACCTGTGTCCTTTAGAAGATGGATGGTCTATCGGACCTATTATGTCTGTGCCCCAACACTTGAATGGCCACGAGGCAATAGTTGGGTGCAGCACATTCGGAGGTTGGTGTAAGACCCCCATGCACTTGGCATTGGTGACATCTTCTGGTTGTATCCATGCAATCGGACATCATTGCTAGCCAATAATATTCGAGTCTTTTGATCTTCATTTTCATTTTTCGTCTCGACTGGTGAGCGCCACACAATCCGGCATGTACTTCTTTGATAATATTCTGTGCCTCGGCTCTGCTAAAAAAAAGTAGCCACATTTGGTCGAATGATCTTCTGTAGAGTACATTTCCCACTAGGACATAAGATATGGCCCTTCTTCTGATGTGGTGCGCCCCAAACTTGTCCTCTGGCAACTTCCAAGTATGCAAATATTCTATTAATGTCTTGCGCCAATCTTTGTTGATGTCTGCAACTGTATTTATTGTCTCTTCTTTTCTAAGTTTCTGTAGAGTTTTGAAGTCGTTTTGAGACAAGAATTGTTTTCCTTGGAAATGTCATTTCCTTAGCGAGTTTTGCTATAGCGTCGGCATGGTCATTATCTCCCTGAGGAATTTGGTAGAAATTCACGTAAGGGATTTGTTCCAGGAGCTTCATCGTGTACTGATGGTACTCTGCTAGTCTTGGTTTCAGAATTCTGTATTGTCCGATGACTTGTTGAATGACGAGTTGGGAGTCGCCATAAATGATAATGTTTGTTATATCCATTGAGATTTCCATTTCCAACCCGGTGATTAAAGCTTCATATTCTGCTTCATTATTGGTGCACGGCTCTATCAGGTGGTATGAGAACCTCATCATGCCCTTATCTGGTGTGACAAAGATCAAACTGATCCCTACCTTACCTGGTATAACTATGCCTGATCTTTTATCTTTCATGGCTGACGAAGCACCATCAAAGTACATTTCCTAGCACTGTGCACCAGAAAATTCCATTTGTAGTATTTGCTCGTCTGATAACTCGTCGTTGAGAGAGGACCCAACTGACAGTGGGTGTGCAGCGAGAAAGTCTGCCAAAATTTGTCCCTTGATAGCACGAAGGGGAACAAAAGTTATATCAAATGGCAATAAGATCATTAACTAACTCGCTATACGTCCGGAGAGTGTTGGTCGGGTCATCAGATATTGCAATGGATTAACTTTTGAAATCAGAGTAATCTTATGAGAGAACATGTATTGTCTAAGCTTTTGGGCGACGAAAATTAATGTCAGACAATGCTTCTCAATAGGTGAATACCTTATCTTTGTCGGTATTAGATGACCACTCAAGTATAGAGAGCATTTTCTTTTCCCTCCTCGTTGACTTGGGCTAAGAGGGCTCCAAGAGAGTCATCTAAAGCCACGGTATAAAGTATCAATGGTTTCCCAGGGATAAGGGCTGCAAAAACAGGAGGTGTCATTAAATATTGTTTAACGTCCTCAAAGGCCCACTGGCATTTCTCTTTCCAAATAAATTTGGCGTCCTTTTTAGTTAATGCTGAGAAAGGCTGACACCTACCTGAGAGATTAAAAATAAAGCATCTTAGATATGCCAACTTCCTCTAGAAGGAACGTAGTTGTTTCAAGGTTTTAGGGGGAGACATTTCCAAGATAGCTTTAATCTTATCTGGGTCGATCTCGATTCCTCGATGATGGACAACAAATCCTAAAAATTTACAGAAGGTAATGCCAAAGGCGCACTTTAGGGGATTCATTTTAAGGTCATATCATTGTAATCGTTCAAACACGATCCTCAAATCGTACAAATGGTCTATTTTCTGTTTACTTTTGATGACCAAATCATCCACGTAGCATTCTACTTGATTGTGAATGAGGTCGTCAAAAATCTTCGTCATTGCATGTTGATATGTTGCTCTTGCGTTCTTTAGGCAGAACGACATCACTGTTAACAGAAAATTTCAATCGGTGTTCTGAAAACTGTAAGAGGTGCATCCTCAGGAGCCATCTTAATTTTTTTGTATCCCGACGATCCGTCCATGAAGGAGAAAATTTCATGT
>JXCR01074702.1:252172-279033 GCA_002079205.1 Phalaenopsis hybrid cultivar | reverse complement strand
ATGAAGAATGGGTTTATCCTATGAAACCCATTAGTAAGGATAATTTAAGGACTTATGAATCCCATGAGAAATGGAGAACAGGGAGTAGAAGTCAAGAACCTTCTACTAGTAGAGAAGTCCCCTCTACAAGTTATGACCTTCTACCTTCTACTTCCCCTACCCTCTCTGATTTAATGAATGAGTTGACGTTGCAACAAAAGAGCAGAGAATTGATAAATAAAAGAATTAGAGTTTTAGAACGTCGACACAATTATGATAGTGGGTACCTTCAGAGGCATTCAAATTTTGAGGTAGCCAATTATGAAGCTCAGGCCCGATACTACAGAGGTGAGCCTGGTGTTACATTTCCTGAGTGCCCTCAATATACTCACTATCAGCCCAATCCACCTGCTGATCAAGGAGATGAATATATAGCTTGGGATTTTGATATTGAATGAATTGATGTACTTATATTTGTACATTTATTTATGTTAGTTTGAAATAGAAATGGATGTTTGTGATATTTGGACTTTCATTTTTATTATTTCGTTGTACTTGGATGATTTTTAATTTTTGTTATAAAGTTAGTGTGGTAGTTAAATTTGTATAAGTGGTATAATAGATGTTGAGTAGTATTTTAGAATGTAATGTGATTTTAATTTTTTTTTTGCATGTTAATTTTAATTGTTTTGTTTAGTATTGTGGTTGTGTTAGGAAATGTTGTGCTTCTTTTATGTTTTAATTTTATACTTATTTTAAAATTTCATTACCCAGAAATTCCTCTAATAATTTATATGTGTAGAAAACTCCTAATATTACGGACCAGGTGAAGCAGAAATGTTGAGAAGGCCTAAACAAATTTAGAATGATGAAAATGCCTACAATAGTGAGGTATGATTTATATTTATAGTTTTTCTTTCCACATGTATTATTTCATATTTAAAAATTTAAGTTTTGGGGAGGGAAGAAAAAGATTAACTATTAGATGTCCTCTATTTCAATATTTTTAAAAAAAATTTATATGATTTTATGTAGTGAATTTAATTGAGGTAACTATATTTTTGTATTAAATATTATGGTAGATTTAAAGAAATATTTTTGTAATGAAAATTAATTTTATATGTAGTGAATTTAATTCAGGAAATTCAGATAACTATATTTTATAGATATTTAAATATTATGATAGATTTAAAGGAATATTTTTTAAGAAAAATTAATTTTGTAAACAGATATTTAAATATTATGGTAGATTTAAAGGAATATTTTTATAATGAAAATTATTTTGTTAACGATATTTAGTATAAGAGAATAAGACTATAGTTAACTATTTAAAGTAAAGGAAACTATATTTTAAAGTTTTAGTATAAGAGAATAAGACTATAGTTAACTATTTAAAGTAAAGGAAACTATATTTTAAAGTAATAAGATTATAGTTAACTATTTAAAGTAAAGGAAACTATATCTTGAAGTATTAAGAATCTGAAAATTCATTTGAGAAGAAAATATTGGGCCTCAATGATGTAAAAGCTATGAAACACTTATAAGGTAAAGGAATGCCTTGAGTTTGAAATTTAGGGAAAGAAAAGTGAAGTTCAAAGATTATTAAAGGCTATCCAGATATAGTAATCTTCACTTGAAAAAGAAAAAGAAAGGATTGACAGCAATCTTATTAAAGGCTATCCAGATATAGTAATCTTCACTTGAAAAAGAAAAAGAAAGGATTGACAATATAAAGGCTATCCAGATATAGTAATCCTCACTTGAAAAAGGAAAAAGAAAGGATTGACAACAAACCCTGAAAGGCTATCCAGATATAGTAATCCTCACTTGAAAAAGGAAAAAGAAAGGATTGACAACAATTAGGCTACAGATTATAGTAATCCTCACTTGAAAAAGGAAAAAGAAAGGATTGAAAACAATCTCTAAAAAGAAAAAAAACATATATAGGATTGAAAGCAATCCAAATAAAAAAGAGAAAAGAAAAAAAAAATTATGAAAGTGAGGAGAAGCTTAAGGATATGCCTATTCACTGGACCTACCTAAAGGGAAAACCTAAATACATTCCTGAACTTATATTTAGGGAATGGATCTTTTAATAAATAGAGTTCTCATGAAGTTCCTATCTTTTGAATATTCTAAGTGACTTAATATTGCAACATATAATCATTCTTGAAATGAATAGAAGACTAGAACTCTTAGACTTGATGACTAGATAATCTTGTGGCTACAGAGTTAATTCAATTACTTGATTTTTTTCTAAAAATCTCACTATGATATTTATTTAAATCAAATTTATAGTATTTCTTAATTAAAACTTTACTGCAGNTGTGGCTACAGAGTTAATTCAATTACTTGATTTTTTTTTGAAAATCTCACTATGATATTTATTTAAATCAAATTTATATTATTTCTGAATTAAAACTTTACTGCAGTAGATCATAACTTTTATATAGTACTAAGATTACTTTAGGATAAGTAATAGTTAAGTTTGGGGGATTTTGAGCCTAGGAAAATATGTTGAGATTTTCATACCTATTTAATACTATATTTGATGATATTGCATTTTAAAGAAATGTACNTTAGGATAAGTAATAGTTAAGTTTGGGGGATTTTGAGCCTAGGAAAATATGTTGAGATTTTCATACCTATTTTATACAATATTTGATGATATTGCATTTTAAAGAAAGGTATTTTTGATATTTTGTTGTAGGAATGATGAATTAGGGTCAATGGAGCAAAAAGAAATGAATTTGGAGCGAAAATGACCAAAATGTGGAGATTTGAACTAGGCCACTGACGGCGCCCTCGACGCCGCCGATGACAAGTTTTTCCTAAGGCTACAGAAAAAAATTCTCTAGAAGTCCGCCAACGGCGCCCTCGAGGCCGCCGATGGTGAGCTCGGCAGTTACGCCTACTCAAGCTTTGGATAGGGCCAAAGTTTAAGGGGATGTTTAGGCAACTCTTGAAAAAGCTCATCCATAACTTTAAGAGAAGATTTTGGCAAAAAATTTAGAGAGTCTAGAGAGTCAAGGAGGGGGAGAGAGGTCCTGGATGNAAAAGAAATGAATTTGGAGCGAAAATGACCAAAATGTGGAGATTTGAACTAGGCCGCCGACGGCGCCCTCGATGCCGCCGATGACAAGTTTTTCCTAAGGCTACAGAAAAAAATTCTCTAGAAGTCCACCAACGGTGCCCTCGAGGCCGCTGACGGTGAGCTCGACAGTTAAGCCTACTCAAGCTTTGGATAGGGCCAAAGTTTAAAGGGATGCTTAGGCAACTCTTGAAAAAGCTCATCCACAACTTTAAAAGAAGATTTTGGCCAAAAATTTAGAGAGTCTAGAGAGTCAAGGAGGGGGAGAGAGGTCCTGGATATTAGAAAGGTTTCAATAGTGTGTAACAATTGTGAGGAATTCTTAGAGAGATTGTAAGAGTGGAGGGAAAGTGACAGATTTCTTCCTCCTTAATTATTCGAAGAGGAATTTTGTGTGTTGTAAAGAAAGGAAGAGATTCAGAGGAACTTTGAAGAGTGTTCTTGAGGAGAAATTGGAGATAAGTTATTTACTTGTTGTAGTTTGTATGACTTGGATTTTATATATGAATTTCAAGTTTTACTGTGTTTTTCCCATGAGATTTGAGTAGTTTTCTCTGTGTTTCTCCTTGTCTTAAGATTTGTGAAATGGTGATTTGAATTGGTGAAGCCCTAAAAATGTTTAAGAAATTGTAATGATCTTTTCACTTCGATCTTAATTTACTTTCAATCTGGCCAATTGATTTGTTAAAATATGTTGAGTTTAGAACTAAAGTGATGATTACATCCAAGATTCAAGGAGGTCAAAACCCTTAGAAGTTGGGTGCAAGAAAGTAGGGAAATAATATTATTGGGCGTAGAATTGGAGATTTTAGAGTGATAGACTAAAATCCTCAATTTGGACCTATCGTTTGGGTGCTGAAGTGTAGATGATAGCCCTCAGGTGAGGGGAACGTGGGAGCTCCGAAGTGAGAGTCGGTATCCTCCCAGCTTAGCCAAAGATTTAGTAAACAAGCGTAAGATTAGTCAATGTTCTTTATACCTGGACCAAAGGATAAAGAATAGGAATGCTCCTATTTGACACAATCAAATTTGAACTAATTCACTTTATCCATTCACTGTAATTTCTTAACAAGGAGAAGGATGCTTTCTTATATATTGAATATCACAATTAAACCCTCATTAGTATCATTAGTTATTTAATATTTATTTCATATGCCTTTTAGTGATAAATAAGCAAATTGAACTTCGTTGTTGCAATTAAAGTATTGTTTTTCTAAAATCTTATTTTGTAGTTCTAAACTACTTCCTATGGGATCGATACCTAGGACTCCATTAGAGCCCTATATTACTTGAGTGATACGTATACTTTCAATTATTGAATATTTATTACGTCCATATTTATCTTATATTTTTAAGCATATATAAAGTCGCGGTCACCGACCTCAAAAAAGTGAATCGAAAATTTAGGACTAATTTGAAAATGAGAATTAAAAGGTAGCGATAAATGTCAAAAAGAGAGCGTTGAAAAGTAAGGACTGACCTCGAAAGTAGTGAATCAGAAATTAGGGACTGATTCAAAAATGAGAATTGAATGGTAAGGATCAATCTTAAAAAAAGCGCATCGGAAGGTAAGGACCGATCTCAAAAGTAGTGAATAAAAAATTATGTACTGATTTGAAAATGAGAATTGAAAGGTAAGGATCAATCTAAAAAAGAGAGCATCGGAAGGTAAGGACCGACCTTAAAAGTGTGAATCAGAAATTACGGACTAATTCAAAAACAAGAATTCTACAGAGTTTGTAGTGTTTAATTTAAAGACATGTGTTGTGTGCAAAGGTTTACATTATTGAAGAGGATTTGTGAAAATTTGCGAGTTTTTGGTGCAGAATGTGGAATTGCGCGAGGATGTGAAGAGAATTAGTGAAGAAAAAGTTAGTTGTGTTGCACGAGAAAAGAGTAAGAAACTCCAAAATCGAGAGAATCCACTCAACAAATTTATTTTCTTTTCTTGTTATTTTTATCACATTTAATTTTTCAAAATATACTTTCAAAATTTTATTTTAGTTGGTTGACTTTTTAAAAAGAGAGTTGTTTTGTTGTTTGTTTATTGGTTATTTTTGTTTAAAACTATATTATCGTTAATTTTTTTTTTGTTTGTCATTTTGTTCTTTGTTCGTTGTAATTTTGAACCAGCGTGTGGTTCGTGGCTTCCATCCATCGCACAAATGGTAATTGGCAAAAGCACAAATTTCGGAAAAAAACTTCATTAATATGCTCCAACAAAATGTTACAGATCAAGTGTAGGCCAACGTCTCAAAAGGTAAAATATGCAAAATGCATCAAAGTACATACAAAATATCTCATGTCAAGTACACATTATAGGCTGAGAATCTCTGGTAAATATCACATTGCTGAGTAAAGGAGAAAGGACTCCTCTAACTGTCTATTCCTGCTGTGATGAGCTCCTGATCGAGCTGACCTTCTAAGCCACGCTTAAGGACAAGAGTTCCCTTCACATGTGCTCAGAGGTGCAACCCTCATAGCTTGTAAGGTATTAGTTCCTCCAGTTCTGGATCTAACTGAAATCTGTGCGGCATTTTGTTGTCGTCCATCCGTCAAAAGGTTATAGACACCCTAAGGTGTCGCACTCTTAGAATGCAATGCTTGGCAATGTTTGCACCGTTGCCTTTATGAATAAGCACTGAGCCAACTGGTAGGGAAATCTCCACAGAGCCTCTGAAATCACCAAGGCCTATGATGTCAATTTCTTTCCCAAACAAGATGTTACTTTTACTCATGAATGAGACCGTACAAAAAGGCCTCACAAAGTCATGGTGATCGATGTGTGGAAGAATGCAATCACCCTTGTCGTAGATGTTGATAATACAACTATTTGGAATGCAGGTAGCAGACAAAATACTCCATCTAACCATTCGTTTGATCATCCACTTTATCATTGGTGGTAGTGAATCTACTTAATCGTGTACAAGGATACCAGGCGTATTCTCCTGTCTATCATTTGTGAAGTTGTATCAGAAGCCACACTGGATAGTATTCCTCCCTTTTCCTCGCATCCGTTTCCTCAGCTCAAAATAGGTTCTTTCCATAAGTAGACATGCTCGACCTCTGTCCCTTAGGTCAAAAATGCTGTCAAGAATACTATGTTCATCAGTCTCTAAGAAGACTCTGGTATACAGTTCTAATTCCCTCAGTATGTTGATGAATTTTCCTTGTACTTCTTTGAAGAACTCGAAGTATCTTTTGTTTACTTTGCTCATTTTATAATATTACATTGTATTGGGGGTCGGTAGTTGTCGCTGATATTCCCCTTTTTGATCCTCAGTGGGAACCAAAGCTGGTGTTGTCTCTAGCTCTAACAGAATGTATGATTCTGTGTCTGTCAGGATGTTTGGCTTTGTACCCCTCTAAACATACGGCTCTGCATCCATTGCGATATATGAATCTACCTCTATCATGCAATCAGGGGTCTGAGGTCCATAATCGGTAGATGCATATTCCTCTAATGTGTTGTAGTGTTGTAGATGTAGGACATTGCAGCCCAAGCACTCCATGAATGCCTCTGTAGCTGACGATCGTGCAGGTATTTTGGCATTGCATGTAGGGAAACATGTACGCAGAACATCTGAAACTGGTAGTATCTTTGGCTTTGTCACAAACTTGGGCTCCTCATCCGTAGCAGGCTGGCTGGAAGAGGTCTCTTTCATGCCTGGATCATAAATGTATTCCTCAAGAATAAGAGTGAGCAAGTTGTCTGCCTCTTCTGGTGTCTCTTCTCTTCTCATAAGAAATCTCTCTATTTTTGTTGGTTGACATTTCTTCGATGTGTTCTTCATAGTGGAACAAACGGTTTCCTTTCATTATCAGTAGCAACTAGGCCCCAGTCGGCATAGCTATCATGGATGTTAAATAGCTTGGCCCCTCTATCAGGTCCTGTTGTACCATCACGTTCTTTCCTTTCAGTGACACATTGTCTTTAGTGGCCACCCTTAGTAGTGAGGGCAGCCTTCCTTTTCCCGTCTATTGATGACATTCATTAAAGGCCCCTCACAATCCTTGCCGACCTGGTTAAATTTAATGTCGAAGTGTATAGTGTTACCTAGCGGTGCCATTTCTTCATTTAGTTCGAGGTTCTAGCCATTTTTGAAGGCAAAGATCAGCCTTTGGCCTGATATTTCTCTTTGAAAATGATAGAAAAAATGTTAGTGGGCTGAAACTTAGCGTGAACAAGAACAAAATAAAGTATTTATTAATTTTTTTTTTGTTTATTTTTGTGAAGAGATCGTTTATTTATGTGTGAATTTTGTTTAATTAGTAGAATATTAAGTTTGAAAAGAGAAAATTGAAGTGTGTAATTTTCAAAAAAAAAAAATTTATTATGTTGAGGTTAATTTTGTTACAAAAATTTTGGATCCGGTCACAGACGTTTGGCCACATAGATAACCCCAATACAATCAAAATTTCAAAATTTCAAATCAAACGAAAGCAAACAATATCAAGTTGCATATTATGTCTTCAGGAATCGTTCATTGATTGGTAGCATGGAACTTTCATATAGGAAGTCCACTAATTGGTAGGCTCCTCTTGCGTAAACCATTTCAACAATAAATGGTCCCTCCCAAGTTGGCTCGAATTTTCCACCTATCTTGTGGCATGCAAGAATAGGTGCTTGGAGCGCGAGGACGAGGTCACCAACTTTGAATGTCCTTGGACAGACAAATTTTCATGAGCTTGTACCATCTTTGTCTGGTAAAGTTTTAAATAATGTTGTGCATCAAGTTTTTTTCCTTCAAGACTCTCTAGTTCTTCGAGCCTGAGCTTTGCACTTTCTTCTGTTGTGGCCTGCGACTCCGAGAGATAGTTTCTGAATTTCTAATGGTAGCATGACCTCGCACCAGTACACGAGCATGTAGGGTGTGCATGAGTGGGAGTTGTGAACGTCGTTCGGTAGCCCACAAAGCTTCTAGTAATTTGTTGTGCCAATCCCTTTTGTTTTCGTCCAGTATTTTTTTCAAAATCTGTACCAACGTCTTGTTGAAGGCCTCAGCCAATCCATTTGCTTTGGGATAGTAAATTTTAGAGTATATCCAATCGATCCCGTTTCTTTTGATGATATTGTTGATTTTTGTGTTTTTAAAAGCTATCTCATTGTCAAAAAAATTTTTTCTTGGTACTCCAAAATGATAGATGATTTGGTTCTTGAAGAACTGTAGGATGTGCTGTGCCGTAACCTATCGTAGCAGCATTGCCTCCGCCCATTTAGATAAATAGTCTGTAGCGGTAAGTATAAACATGTGTCCTTTGGAAGATGGAGTGTTTATTGGACCTATTATGTCTATGCCCCAACATTCGAATGGCCATAAAGCAACAGTTGGGTGTAGTACATTCGGAGGTTGATGCAAGACCACCTCATGCACTTGGCACTGGTGATATTTTCTGGTTGTATGCATGCANCTAAGCCACGCTTAAGGACAAGAGTTCCCTTCACATGTGCTCAGAGGTGCAACCCTCATAGCTTGTAAGGTATTAGTTCCTCCAGTTCTGGATCTAACTGAAATCTGTGCGGCATTTTGTTGTCGTCCATCCGTCAAAAGGTTATAGACACCCTAAGGTGTCGCACTCTTAGAATGCAATGCTTGGCAATGTTTGCACCGTTGCCTTTATGAATAAGCACTGAGCCAACTGGTAGGGAAATCTCCACAGAGCCTCTGAAATCACCAAGGCCTATGATGTCAATTTCTTTCCCAAACAAGATGTTACTTTTACTCATGAATGAGACCGTACAAAAAGGCCTCACAAAGTCATGGTGATCGATGTGTGGAAGAATGCAATCACCCTTGTCGTAGATGTTGATAATACAACTATTTGGAATGCAGGTAGCAGACAAAATACTCCATCTAACCATTCGTTTGATCATCCACTTTATCATTGGTGGTAGTGAATCTACTTAATCGTGTACAAGGATACCAGGCGTATTCTCCTGTCTATCATTTGTGAAGTTGTATCAGAAGCCACACTGGATAGTATTCCTCCCTTTTCCTCGCATCCGTTTCCTCAGCTCAAAATAGGTTCTTTCCATAAGTAGACATGCTCGACCTCTGTCCCTTAGGTCAAAAATGCTGTCAAGAATACTATGTTCATCAGTCTCTAAGAAGACTCTGGTATACAGTTCTAATTCCCTCAGTATGTTGATGAATTTTCCTTGTACTTCTTTGAAGAACTCGAAGTATCTTTTGTTTACTTTGCTCATTTTATAATATTACATTGTATTGGGGGTCGGTAGTTGTCGCTGATATTCCCCTTTTTGATCCTCAGTGGGAACCAAAGCTGGTGTTGTCTCTAGCTCTAACAGAATGTATGATTCTGTGTCTGTCAGGATGTTTGGCTTTGTACCCCTCTAAACATACGGCTCTGCATCCATTGCGATATATGAATCTACCTCTATCATGCAATCAGGGGTCTGAGGTCCATAATCGGTAGATGCATATTCCTCTAATGTGTTGTAGTGTTGTAGATGTAGGACATTGCAGCCCAAGCACTCCATGAATGCCTCTGTAGCTGACGATCGTGCAGGTATTTTGGCATTGCATGTAGGGAAACATGTACGCAGAACATCTGAAACTGGTAGTATCTTTGGCTTTGTCACAAACTTGGGCTCCTCATCCGTAGCAGGCTGGCTGGAAGAGGTCTCTTTCATGCCTGGATCATAAATGTATTCCTCAAGAATAAGAGTGAGCAAGTTGTCTGCCTCTTCTGGTGTCTCTTCTCTTCTCATAAGAAATCTCTCTATTTTTGTTGGTTGACATTTCTTCGATGTGTTCTTCATAGTGGAACAAACGGTTTCCTTTCATTATCAGTAGCAACTAGGCCCCAGTCGGCATAGCTATCATGGATGTTAAATAGCTTGGCCCCTCTATCAGGTCCTGTTGTACCATCACGTTCTTTCCTTTCAGTGACACATTGTCTTTAGTGGCCACCCTTAGTAGTGAGGGCAGCCTTCCTTTTCCCGTCTATTGATGACATTCATTAAAGGCCCCTCACAATCCTTGCCGACCTGGTTAAATTTAATGTCGAAGTGTATAGTGTTACCTAGCGGTGCCATTTCTTCATTTAGTTCGAGGTTCTAGCCATTTTTGAAGGCAAAGATCAGCCTTTGGCCTGATATTTCTCTTTGAAAATGATAGAAAAAATGTTAGTGGGCTGAAACTTAGCGTGAACAAGAACAAAATAAAGTATTTATTAATTTTTTTTTTGTTTATTTTTGTGAAGAGATCGTTTATTTATGTGTGAATTTTGTTTAATTAGTAGAATATTAAGTTTGAAAAGAGAAAATTGAAGTGTGTAATTTTCAAAAAAAAAAAATTTATTATGTTGAGGTTAATTTTGTTACAAAAATTTTGGATCCGGTCACAGACGTTTGGCCACATAGATAACCCCAATACAATCAAAATTTCAAAATTTCAAATCAAACGAAAGCAAGCAATATCAAGTTGCATATTATGTCTTCAGGTATCGTTCATTGATTGGTAGCATGGAACTTTCATATAGGAAGTCCACTAATTGGTAGGCTCCTCTTGCGTAAACCATTTCAACAATAAATGGTCCCTCCCAAGTTGGCTCGAATTTTCCACCTATCTTGTGGCATGCAAGAATAGGCGCTTTGAGCACGAGGATGAGGTCACCAACTTTGAATGTCCTTGGACAGACAAATTTGTCATGAGCTTGTACCATCTTTGTCTGGTAAAGTTTCAAATATTGTTGTGCATCAAGTTTTTTTCCTTCAAGAATCTCTAGTTCTTTGAGCCTGAGCTTTGCACTTTCTTCTGTTGTGGCCTGTGACTCCGAGAGACAGTGTCTGAATTTCTAATGGTAGCATGACCTCGCACCAGCACACGAGCATGTAGGGTGTGCAAGAGTGGGAGTTGTGAACGTCGTTCGGTAGGCCCACAAAGCTTCTAGTAATTTGTTGTGCCAATCCCTTTTGTTTTCGTACAGTATTTTTTTCAAAATCTGTACCAACGTCTTGTTGAAGGCCTCAGCCAATCGATTTGCTTTGGGATAGTAAATTGTAGAGTATCTCCAATCGATCCCATTTCTTTTGACAATATTGTTAATTTTTGTGTTTTTAAAAGCTATCTCATTGTCGAAAATTTTTTCTCGTGGTACTCCAAAATGATAGATGATTTGGTTCTTGAAGAACTGTAGGATGTACTGTGTCGTAACCTCTCGTAGCGGCATTGCCTCCGTCCATTTAGAGAAATAATCTGTAGCGGTAAGTATAAACCTGTGTCCTTTGGAAGATGGAGTGTTTATTGGACCTATTATGTCTATGCCCCAACATTCGAATGGCCATGAAACAACAGTTGGGTGTAGTACATTCGGAGGTTGATGCAAGACCACCTCATGCACTTGGCACTCGTGATATTTTCTGGTTGTATGCATGCGGTCGGACATGATTACTGACCAATAATATCTGAGTCTCTTGATCTTCATTTTCATTTTTGGTCCCTACTGGCAAGCGCCACACAATACGACATGTACTTCTTTGAAATTATTTTGGGCTTCAGCTATGCTTAGGGAACGTAGCCACATCTGGTCAAATGATCTTCTGTATAAGACACTACTAACAAAGGGGTTTGACATAGCCCTTTTTGTAATGTGATGTACTTCAAACATGTCTTCTAGCAGCTTTCTAGNACAATACGACATGTACTTCTTTGAAATTATTTTGGGCTTCAGCTATGCTTAGGGAACGTAGCCACATCTGGTGAAATGATCTTCTGTATAAGATACTACTAACAAAGGCGTTTGACATAGCCCTTTTTGTAATGTGATGTACTTCAAACATGTCTTCTAGCAGCTTTCTATTATGGAAATATTCTATTAATGGCTTGCGCCAATCTTCGTTAATATACACAACTACAATCGTTGTTTCCACTTTTTCGAGCTTGTATAGAGATTTGAGGTCTATTTGTGACAAAACTTGTCTTCCTTGAATTGAGAATTCAATGGAATGCTCCGGAGAACATGCCAGTTCTTTAGCAAGTTTTTCTAGAGCGTCGGCATGGGCATTTTCTCCCCTAGGATTCCGGTAGAAATTCACATAGGGGATTTTCTCCAGTAGCCTCATCATGTATCAGTGATATTCTGTTAGTTTTGGTTTTAGAATTTTGTATTGTCCGGCGACTTGCTAGATGACAAGTTGAGAGTCACCCTAGATGGTAATGTTTTTTATATCCATTGAGAATGCCAACTCCAATTCGGTGATTAAAGCTTCATATTATGATTCATTGTTGGTGCACAACTCTGTCAGGTGGTATGAGAACCTCAACATACCCTTATCTAGCGTGATAAAGATCAAACCGATCCCTATTTTATCTTGTATGACTATGCATAATTCTTTGTCTTATATGGCTGATGATGCACGGTAAAAGTCATCTCCCAGTGTTGCACACTAGAAAATTTCATTTGTAATGCTTGCTCTTCTAGTATTTCATCGTCGAGAGGGGACCCAGCTTGCAGTGGGTGTGCAGCAAGAAAGTCTGCTAGAATTTGTCCGAAGAGTGTTGGTCGGGTCATTAAATATTGCAATGGGTTAACTTTTGAAATTAGGGTAATCTTATGAGAAAGCATGTAATGTATAAGTTTTTGGGCGGTAAAAATTAATGCCAGATAATGCTTCTCAATTGGTGGATACTTTATTTCCATCAGTATCAGACGACGACTCAAGTAGTAGAGTGTGTTTTCTTTACCCTCGTCATTGACTTGGGCTAAGAGGGCTTAAAGAGAGGCATCTAGGGTCGTGGTATAAAGTATCAAAAGTTTCCCTATGATAGGGGCTGCCAAAACATAAGGTGTCATTAAATATTGTTTAACGTCCTCAAAGGCCTATTTGCTTTTCTCTTCCCAAATAAATTTGGTGTCCTTTTTAATTAATGTTAAGAAGGGCTGACACCTACCTAAGAGAATAGAAATAAAGCGTCTCAAATATGCCAACTTCACCGGGAAGGAACATAGTTGATTTAAAGTTTTAGGGGGAGGCATTTCTAAGATAGCTTTAATCTTATCGGGGTCAATCTCGATTCCCCGATGACAGACAACGAATCCTAAAAATTTTCTGGAGGTTACACCAAGGGATTCATTTTAATGTCATATCATCGTAATCATTCGAACACGATCCTCAAATGGCACAAATTGTCTATTTTTTGTTTCCTTTTGATAAATAAATCATCCATGTTTCATTCTACTTAATTGTGAATGAGGTCGTAAAAAATTTTTGTCATTGAACGTTGATATGTTGCTCTGACGTTCTTTAACCCAAACAACATTAATGTGTAGTAGAAAATTCCGACCGGTGTCATGAAGGTTGTAAGTGTTGCATCCTCGGGAGCCATCTTGATTTGGTTGTATCCCGATGGTTCGCCCATGAAAGATAAGATTTCATGTGTAGAAGCGATATCCACCATCATTTATGGTATTGGTAGTGGAAACTCGTCTTTCGGACATGCTTTGTTTAAATCTCTGAAGTCAACGTAAACATGGATTTGTTCATTTTTCTTCTTGACAGGTACAATATTGGCTAACTATGTGGGGTATTGCTCTTCTTTTACAAAGTTAGCATCTGTTAATTTCTTCACCTCAATAATGACTTGTTTCTCTACTTAGAGGAGCATTCTTCTTGAAGCTTATTTTACCGGGGTTATATTTTTATCTACCCCATTCTTATGAACTACAACCTCAGCTGACAGTCCTGAAATTTCATCATAGCTCCATGCGAAGCAATCTTTGAATTTTATTAACAATTTGATGAACTGTAGAGATTCTTCATCATTAAGTAGAGAGCTTATAAATGTCGGTCAGGGTTATTCTTTAGTCCTAAGGTTGATTTCTTTCAACTCATCAACCGTTGATTTAATTTTCTCTTCAAATTCGGGTGAAGCATCTTCTAGCAGTGGGTCAGTAGAGTCATCCTCTATATCGAGGCAATCCTCTCCTGATACACTAGTAACAAACATATAAAATTCTGAATCATCGATTATTCCAACTGTACCAAATCCAAGACCCACTTTTGAGTTGGGAGTTTGACTTTTAACACTCCACAATTTTTCAATAAGTTGTAATTTATCTTTTGGCATTTTTTTTGGCAAATATCCCCATTGAATTAACTTTTATACATAAGAAGAAAAGTAACCAAAAGGTAATTCCATTAATTCATTAGGATCATCATCCAAATTTACATGTTTCTCAAGATTAGTAGAGGTAGAAGCACAATAAAACTTGATCAGCTTTGAACCAATACTACGGACTTCCTTGACCTCTAAACTCTTGACCTTTGGAGGGAGGATCAGATCAAGGGTCATAGTATTCACATAGTGGTTTATCCGATCATACATTGTCTCATATTTGCTTTTCTCCGCATCTTTTAAGGACATCTTGTCATGAGGTTTCCTCTATTTTGCCATCATTATTTTGTCTTCAGAACTATCTTCATCACCGATGTTGATGGTTGTCCTAGTCTGTTCAACNTCTTTTAAGGACATCTTGTCATGAGGTTTCCTCTATTTTGCCATCATTATTTTGTCTTCAGAACTATCTTCAACATCAATGTTGATGGTTGGCCTAGTCTGTTCAATGATTAAGTTGGTTCTTGCTCGTCCACGTCCACGGCCACGACCTCGGATGCACAAACTAAAAGAACCTCCACCAACATGTTGTAAGAGAGTAGTGGAAGATCACTAAGGCAAAGTTGAATGGCCCTGCCATTGTACTTCTTTTATATCTTTACTTTTTCTTGTTACAATTTCGCAAGAGAAGACAATTTTCCTTGGAGGCGCGTAGNACCAACCTGTTGTAAGAGAGTAGTGGAAGATCACTAAGGCAAAGTTGAATGGCCCTGCCATTGTACTTCTTTCATATCTTTACTTTTGCTTGTTGCAATTTCGCAAGAGAAGACAATTTTTTTTGGAGGCGCGTAGTAGGTAGTATCTTCATGAATGCCAACTTCATCAACTAAAAATGGTTGTAGATCTCCTTTGATGCAATGTTCTTGTCCTTCTTTATAGTACTTGATGCACAGATATAGAGACTATGGAACCATGTTGTGTTCATGAATCCATGGTTGGCCAAGTAGAGCGTTGAAAGAGGTCTCGACGTCGATGATATGAAATTTAGCGGTTGTTCCTAGTTCTCCAACCTTAATAAATGAAATAATCGATCCAAGGGCTCTTTCTCCCTTTTGGTTGAATCATTTTATCAGTCGTAAGCTCCTGAGCTTTAATGTCCAAATAAGCCAATGTCCGTAGACTCATCAAGTTGAGTGATGCTCCAGGATCTACTAAAATTCTGGACAACACAAATCTGTCGATGTTGACGGAGATGTAGAGTGATCAGTTGTGGTTGGCGGTAACAAGCAGTAAATCTTCATTTGTAAAGGTCACCCCAGGTTGTTCTTTCAATGAGCAAACTTCATCTGAGGTTGTGCTGGCCAACTGAGTTAAGCAAATCTCTGGGTCAAATAAGGTTGTAACCAGAGACTCTCTGATCTCCTTTAATAGGATTAGAGCATCATAGATGCTTAATCGGGGAAGAAACTTCCTAAGATGAGCTAGCACGTTGTAATCCACTTTGTATGGTCCTCTAATTTTGTCTTGTTTATGTGTTTCTTCTACTAGTGGAGGTGGAGGTAGTTCTTCTCGAGTTACTGTTTATTTTCCTTTATCAACTGGAGCTGTTCTCGGGGGTAACACTTTCCCGCTCCTTAAGTTTATTTTGATAATTTCTTCTTCTTGAGACACATTTGTTGAATTTTCCAATGTTTCTTTTTTCTTAAAAAGGTCTAAGTTGATGGCATGCGGTACACCATGGTGCTCGAGGATTGGCTCCTCACTCCCGGTGCTATCGTAACTGTTATTGTTGATGTCTTCTTCGGTATTGTTAGCGAGTTCGTCAGACTCAAGTTCAATTTGAGAATTGTTTTGGGAATTGAGATCAAATTTAGATTGGTCATAATCGATTACGTCATCACTAGAAATAGTTAAAACGTAGCCAAAATCATGGTCATTATATTTAGAAGACCCTGGAGGGGCAAAAAGATAATCATACAAAGTCAAGGGTCTGAGTATTTTCTTTCCCAATTCTGAGACAACCAATCTTGCAGAGGCAACCCCTATCCTGCCCCCCGTGCTATCAATCTTCGTGGTAGTTTTTATGTTCTTCTTTGTCTATGTTGACGATAGCTCTTGTGGCAAAATCTTCATCTCGGGCTTGACAGGCTGAAGACTCTGATCAAAAGCTTGCTTTGATGCATTCTGGATTTAATTTAATATTTTCTCAGATGATTTTCTCCAAACTTCACTCCATCCATCTTTTGTAATGTATGTGGAATATTTTTTTGAGGAATTCTGGATTTGATTTAAGACCCTCTTGAGTTTTTCCCAAGTCATACTCCATCCTTCTTTTTTGGTATATGGATCAATCAGAGAGAGTAGTTCGGCCAAAATCATATTTATAAAACCTTTTTCAGGTTCTTTTAAATATTCTTTCGGGATCATTATATTTCCTTCTTTGATATTTTTCTTGAGCCAAACTTTAAAGATAAAGCATTCTTCTATAGTGTGTCCGAGCAATCGGTGGTACAGACAATAATTTGGTTGATCTTTCTTGTCAACTTTCTTGAGCTTCTTTGGCTATGGTAGTCTGAACTCAGGCTTCTTCATTAGACTTCTGAACATGTATGATACAACCTCATCTTTGAAAGAGTACACTATTTTCTGTAATTCTGCCAAAGATATTCTCTTATTCCCTGTTCGAGGTGACCCTTCTAGAGGTGATTGCTTGCTGGACTGGCTTTTCTGTCTCTGAGCCTGCTGTGATGAAGACTGACTAGGATTTTCTACATATATCTACATTGGTTGTTTTCCTTTGTCGATAGTCACTACTGTTCCTGATTTCTTCTCAAACACTCTAGCTTCTTTGCACTTCTCATGTGAATCCATATGTTTGATTTCTTCTTGAAGATTTATGTCTTTACTGAGTAGCTTCTCGAAGGATTTGATGATGAGTGTCTTGAGCATGAAAGCTACTGGGTCATGAATGCTTTTAAGTAAAATCTCAAATGCATGATGTTCCTTTAGCTGAGGTTCACACTTCATGATAAAGTTTCTCCACCTCAAGATGTAGTCCAAGAAAGTCTCATTGGGCTTTTGCTTTTCCATCATGAGCTCTCCTATAAAGACATGGTTGTTTTCAAAAGGTTTGAAATGATTTGTTAATAAATTTGGGTATTTTGGATAAATTTGAGAATTTTGGCCAAATTTAGGGTCCGTAGTGTATCTATGTAATTTGGGGGTTTAGGGACAGAAGGCAAAGTTGGGCATTTTGGTAGATTTGGGGTACTACCCACCATAAATAAGCCATGGACCAATGAAAACCCCATTTGGTCCTCTATGTACTAGTCTTAGCTAAACCCTAGCCTAGGTCCAGTGGGTTTAGGGGACCATTGACCAAAGCAAAAGATGTTGAGATTTTCATACCTATTTTACACTGATTTTGATGATATTGTACTTTAAAGAAAGGCATTTTTGATGTTTTGTTGTAAGTATGTTTAATTATGGTCATTGGAGAAAAAAGATACAAAAAGAAGCAAATCTGAAGAAAAAAGGACCAAAATACGAAGATTTGATCTTGGGCGCCGACGGCGGGCTCGACCCCGCTGACGGCGAGTTTTTCTTCAGAGTGCAAAATTAAATATTCTAGAAGGACACCGAAGGCGCCACCGAGGCCACCGACGGCGCCATCGAGGCCACCGATGGTGAGCACGTCGGCTCTCTCAACAGATGCATTGAATATGGACGACTTTTTAAGGGACGCTTGGGCAAATCTTGAAAATTCTTCTACAAATTTAAAAGAAACAATTTGGAGGCTGAAAAAGATGGTGTCCAAGGGGTGTCCACAAAGTCTTTGTTGTTTGTGGTGCCCATTAGAGTGTAGAGAGTGGTTAGTATTGTGAGGAATTCTTCGAGAGATTGTAAGAGTGGAAGGAAAGTGAGAGATTTCTTCTTCCTTACCGCTTCGAAGGAGAATTCTGTGTGCTGTAGAGAAAGGAAGAGATTTAGAGTAATTTTGAGGAGTTTTCTCTGGGAAGAATTAGAGATAAGTTGTATTTACTTATTGAAATTTGTATGAATTTGCTTTTATCTATAAATTCCATATTTTGTAAAATCCGCTCCATAAGTTCAGAGCAGTTTTCTCTGTCTTTCTCCTTGTCTTGAGATTTTTTGAAATGATGATTTGAATTGGTTGTGCCTTGAGAATGTTAAAGAAGTTGTGATGATCTTCTCATTTCAATCTTAATTTACCTTCAATATGGCCAATTAATTTGTTAAAATATGTTGAGTTTTAAAACTAAAGTGAAGATTACATCCAAGATTTAGGGAGGTCAAAGTCCTTGAAAGTTGGGTGCAAATAAATAGGAAAATAAAAATTATCGGGCGTAGAATTGGAGTTTTGAGAGTGACAGGCTAAAATCCTCAATTCGGTTCTATCATTTGAGTGCTGAAGTGTAGATGTTAGCTCTCAGGCAAGGGAAAAGTTGGGGCTCCGAAGTGAGAGCCGGTATCCTCCCAGCTTAGCCACAGATTTAATAGCCAAGCATAGGATTAGTCAATGTTCTTTATGCCTGGTCCAAAGGGTAAAGAATAGGTATGCTCCTATTTGGCACAATACAATTTGAACTGATTCAACTTATCCATTCACTTATATTTCTTGACAAGGAGAAGGATGCTTTCTTATATATTGAACTTCACATTCAAAACTTTATTAGTAGAATTAGCTATTTAAGAGTTTATTAAAATTACAATTTTATTTCAATTTCCTATTAGTGACAAATATGCAATTTGAACTATATTGTTGTGGTTAAGTATTGATTTTTTAAATCTTAGTTTGTAGCCTCTAATATTACTCCCTGTGGGATCGATATCCAAAACTCCATTAGTNATCGATCCAAGGGCTCTTTCTCCCTTTTGGTTGAATCATTTTATCAGTCGTAAGCTCCTGAGCTTTANATCGATCCAAGGGCTCTTTCTCCCTTTTGGTTGAATCATTTTATCAGTCGTAAGCTCCTGAGCTTTAATGTCAAAATAAGTCAATGTCCGTAGACTCATCAAGTTGAGTGATGCTCCAGGATCTACTAAAATTCTGGACAACACAAATCTGTCGATGTTGACGGAGATGTAGAGTGATCAGTTGTGGTTGGCGGTAACAAGCAGTAAATCTTCATTTGTAAAGGTCACCCCAGGTTGTTCTTTCAATGAGCAAACTTCATCTGAGGTTGTGCTGGCCAACTGAGTTAACCAAATCTCTGGGTCAACTAAGGTTGTAACCAAAGACTCTTTGATCTCCTTTAATAGAATTAGAGCATCATAGATGCTTAATCAGGGAAGAAACTTCCTAAGATGAGCTAGCACATTGTAATCCACTTTGTATGGTCCTCTAATTTTGTCTTGTTTATGTGTTTCTTCTACTGGTGGAGGTGGAGGTAGTTCTTCTCGAGTTACTGTTTATTTTCCTTTATCAACTGGAGCTATTCTCGGGGGTAACACTTTCCCGCTCCTTAAGTTTATTTTGGTAATTTCTTCTTCTTGAGACACATTTGTTGAATTTTCCAATGTTTCTTTTTTCTTAAAAAGGTCTAAGTTGATGGCATGTGGTACACCATGGTGCTCGAGGATTGGCTCCTCACTCCCAGTGCTATCGTAACTGTTATTGTTGATGTCTTCTTCGGTATTGTTAGCGAGTTCGTCAGACTCAAGTTCAATTTGAGGATCGTTTTGGGAATTGAGATCAAATTTAGATTGGTCATAATCGATTATGTCATCACTAGAAATAGTTAAAACGTAGCCGAAATCATGGTCATTATATTCAGAAGACCCTGGAGGGGCAAAAAGATAATCATACAAAGTCAAGTGTCTGAGTATTTTCTTTCCCAATTCTGAGACAACCACTCTTGTAGAGGCAATCCCTATCCTGCCCCCCGTGCTATCAATCTTCGTGGTAGTTTTTATGTTCTTCTTTGTCTATGTTGACGATAGCTCTTGTGGCAAAATCTTCATCTTGGGCTTGACAGGCTGAAGACTCTGATCAAAAGCTTGCTTTGATGCATTCAGGATTTAATTTAATATTTTCTCAGATGATTTTTTCCAAACTTCACTCCATCCATCTTTTGTAATGTATGTGGAATATTTTTTTGAGGAATTCTAGATTTGATTTAGGACCCTCTTGAGTTTTTCCCAAGTCATACTCCATCCATCTTTTTTGGTATATGGATCAATCAGAGAGAGTAGTTCGACCAAAATCATATTTATAAAACTTTTTTCAGGTTCTTCTAAATATTCTTTCGGGATCATTATATTTCCTTCTTTGATATTTTTCTTGAGCCAAACCCTAAAGAAAAAGCATTCTTCTATAGTGTGTCTGAGCAATCGGTGATACAGGCAATAATTTGGTTGATCTTTCTTGTCAACTTTCTTGAGCTTCTTTGGCTCTGGTAGTCTGAACGCAGGCTTCTTCATTAGACTTATGAACATGTATGATACAACCTCATCTTTGAAAGAATACACTATTTTCTGCAATTCTGCCAAAGATATTCTCTTATTCCCTGTTCGAGGTGACCCTTCTAGAGGTGATTGCTGGCTGGACTTGCTATTCTGTCTCTCNAGACACATTTTATACCTATTTTTGAGATATTGCACTTTAATGGAAGGTATTTTTGTCTTTTTCTTGCAGATATAAGTAAAAATGTAAAAAAATGCTTAAAGGCGTGAAAAAGGATCAAATTTGGAGAAAAAAGGTGAAAATTTGTGCAAAAGAGTTTGGGCNATATGTAGTGTTTTTAGACACATTTTTATACCTATTTTTGAGATATTACACTTTAATGGAAGGTATTTTTGTCATTTTCTTGCAGATATAAGTAAAAATGTAAAAAATGCTTAAAGGAGTGAAAATGGATCTAATTTGGAGAAAAAAGGTGAAAAATTGTGCAAAAGAGTTTGGGTGCCTAAGCTCCAGATACGGCGCTTACGCGCTGGTTAAATAAAGAAGGTCGCGCCCAAGTACCAAGACCCCATGCTTAAGCGCTAGTGACAGTTACTAGATGATTAAAATCAATTTTCATAAATTTTAAAGAGATTTTTTAAGCACCCATTGGATGAAAATTATCATGAAAGGATGCGTCTCTTGAGCAAATACATTGAATCAAGACATATTTTAAAGAGATCCCAAGGCACCTCTTCGAACACTATAAAAGAAAGATGAGAGGACTTAGAAAAGAGTCCTAAAAATATTGGGAAGTTTTGAAAGTTCTTCTCTGAGGAGTCAGTTTGGAGAGATTTCCAGGAAACCACTTTTTATTTACTTTATCCTTTTTGTTATTTTGTTTTGAGTGATTGTAAAAGAGAAGAGAGTCAAAGGAACTTCAAGAGTTTGGTGGAGGGCTTTAGATAAGTTCTTATCTANGCACCCATTGGATGAAAATTATCATGAAAGGATGCGTCTCTTGGGCAAATACATCGAATCAAGACATATTTTAAAGAGATCCCAAGGCAACTCTTGGAACACTATAAAAGAAAGATGAGAGGACTTAGAAAAGATTCCTAAAAATATTGGGAAGTTTTGAAAGTTCTTCTCTGAGGAGTCGACTTAGAAAAGAGTCCTGAAAATATTGGCATGTTTTGAAAGTTCTTCTCTGGGAGTTAGTTCGGAGAGATTTTTCAGGAAACCACTTTTTATTTACTTTATCCTTTTCTTATTTTGTTTTGAGTGATTGTAAAAGAGAAGAGAATCAAAGGAACTTCAAGAGTTTGGTGGAGGGCTTGAGATAAGTTCTTATCTTTTTTTTAGACCATTTGGTTTTAATCTAGACTTGTTGTTGATTTGACAATGATTTCTTCTTTTAACCTAAATTGTGGTTTTATTTTCTCCATGGATGGTGAGTAGTTTTCTTTATCTTTCTTCTTAAAATGATAAGTAATTATGTTTTATATTCAATTTGTGGAGAATAATGATCTTTAATGTTGGAAGAAGTTGTGAGATTTAAATTAATGCACTTCATTTACTTATTGATTTGGTCAATCCAGATGTTAAAATTTGTTGTGAGAACATGTAAGAATCGGGCAGATATTATCTCAGTCAACAATTGGAAAGAATCACATGAGGTTGTATGAATGAGAATGTAGTTTATATGATTGAGTACAAATAAATAAGGAAATATTCATTGATGGGTGTAGAGTTAGAGGACTTTAAAGTGACAGGTTAAAGCCCCCAACATGGTTTATTGTTTTAATTTCTCATATGAGATGTTAGCCCCCAGGTGGAGGGAATCGAGGGAACTCTAGAGTGAGAGCTAGTATCTTCACCAGAATGTTAGCCCCCAAGTGGAGGGAATCGAGGGAACTCTAGAGTGAGAGCTAGTATCTTCCTAGTCAAGCCGGTCTTTAAAACTATTCAAATTTTAAATTAGCCAATGTTTTTTATAGCATCTCTAGTAATGGTAAAGAATATTATTGCTCTTATTTGTCACAACACAATTTGCATACTTCCACAACAAAATTCCTATACTTATTACTGATTCATGATAACAAGAAAGATATTTTCATATTAAATACTTTTCTTCTACAAAAACTTTAGTTATCTGTTTAGGTTGCTACTGTTTTGTTAAAATATCAAAAATACCAAAAATATTTAAATTTTGAATTCCTACAAAAATTGTTTTTAGTTTAAGTAATTTACTTTTTAAAAATAGTAAAAAACTTTCTAAAAAGTGCATATTGCATAATCTTCCCTATGGGTTCGATATTCAGGTCTTAATAAAAAAGTCTTATATTACTTGATAACGATATGTATAATTGCATAGTATACTAATATAAATACATATAAATTAAAAAGTTTAATTCTTATTTTTCTTCAGGATCAATTTTTTGGTTTTGTTGCAAAATAAGGAAATATAAGTAAAAAATATCATTAGAACTATTGTTATACTATGCATAGGCCATTGAGTACGAGATCAAGTTTTTGGCACCGTTGTTGGGGAAGAAAACTAAGAAGATTTCTATTTTTAGAAAGTCGTATTTATACTTTAAATATTGTATCTCATTTTGTATATTTAATATAATTTTATTTTATGTTAGTGTATGCGTAGTTCAGGTTCTAAAGGACTAGTGTCCTACAATTCTGAATTAGAAAGAACTATAAGAAAAATCAGAAAAACTNTATTTTTTAGACCATTTGGTTTTAATCTAGACTTGTTGTTGATTTGACAATGATTTCTTCTTTTAACCTAAAATGTGGTTTTTACTTCTCCATGGATTCTGAGTAGTTTTCTTTATCTTTCTTCTTAAAATGATAGGTAATTAAGTTTCTCCATGGATTCTGAGTAGTTTTCTTTATCTTTCTCCTTAAAATGATAAGTAATTAAAGTGATGGATGGTCCATGGATTCTGAGTAGTTTTCTTTATCTTTCTTCTTAAAATGATAAGTAATTAAGTTTTATATTCAATTTGTGGAGAATAATGATCTTTAATGTTGGAAGAAGTTGTGATATTTAAATTAATGCACTTCATTTACTTATTGATTTAGTCAATCCAGATGTTAAAATTTGTTGTGAGAACATGTAAGAATCGGGCAGATATTATCTCAGTCAACAATTGGAAAGAATCACATTAGGTTGTATGAATGAGAATGTAGTTTGTATTGTCTCAGTCAATAATTGGAAAGAATCACATGAGGTTGTATGAATGAAAATGTAATTCTTATGTCAGTCAACAATTGGAAAGAATCCCATGAGGTTGTATGAATGAGAATGTAGTTCATATAATTTAGTGCAAATAAATAGGAAAATATTCATTGAAGGGTGTAGAGTTAGAGGACTTTAAAGTGACAAGTTAAAGCCCCCAACTTAGTTTATTGCTCAATTAAAAATTGGAAAGAATCACATGAGGTTGTATGAATGAGAATGTAGTTCATATGATTGACAGTAAACAATTAGAAAGAATCACATGAGGTTGTATGAATGAGAATGTAATTCATATGATTTAGTGGCTGGTATTGTCTCAGTCAACAATTGGAAAGAATCACACGAGATTGTATGAATGAGAATGTAGTTCATATGATTGAGTGCATAAATAAGGAAATATTCATTGATGGGTGTAGAGTTAGAGGACTTTAAAGTGACAGGTTAAAACCCCAACATGGTTTATTGTTTTAAGTTCTCATACGAGAATGTTAGCCCCCAAGTGGAGGGAATCGAGGGAACTCTAGAGTGAGAGTTAGTATCTTCTCGGTCAAGCCGGTCTTTAAAACTATTCAAAATTTAAATTAGCCAATGTTCTTTATAGCATCTCTAGTAATGGTAAAGAATATTATTGCTCCNATGTTTAATTATGGTCATTGGAGAAAAAAGATACAAAAAGAAGCAAATCTGAAGAAAAAAGGACCAAAATACAAAGATTTGATCTTGGGCGCCGACGGCGGGCTTGACCCTGCCGACGGCGAGTTTTTCTTGTGAGTGCAGAATTAAATATTCTAGAAGGCCACCGAAGGCGCCACCGAGGCCACCGATGGCACCATCGAGGCCGCTGATGGCGAGCACGTCGGCTCTCTCAACAGATGCATTGAATGTGGACGATTTTTGAAGGGACACTTGGGCAAATCTTGAAAACTCTTCTACAAATTTAAGAGAAACAATTTGGAGGCCGAAAAAGATGGTGTCCAAGGGGTGTCCATGGAGTCTTTGTTGTTTGTGGTGCCCATTAGAGTGTAGAGAGTGGTTAGTATTGTGAGGAACTCTTTGATAGATTGTAAGAGTGGAAGGAAAGTGAGAGATTTCTTCCTCCTTGCCGCTTCGAAGGAGAATTCTGTGTGCTGTAGAGAAAGGAAGAGATTTAGAGGAACTTTGAGGAGTTTTCTCTGGGAAGAATTAGAGATAAGTTGTATTTACTTATTGAAGTTTGTATGAATTTGCTTTTATCTATAAATTCCATATTTTGTCAAATCTGCTCCATAAGTTCTGAGCAGTTTTCTCTGTCTTTCTCCTTGTCTTGAGATTTTGTGAAATGATGATTTGAATTGGTTGTGCCTTGAGAATGTTAAAGAAGTTGTGATGATCTTTTCATTTCAATCTTCATTTACCTTCAATATGGCCAATTAATTTGTTAAAATATGTTGAGTTTTACAACTAAAGTGAAGATTACATCCAAGATTTAGGGAGGTCAAAGTCCTTGAAAGTTGGGTGCAAATAAATAGGAAAATTAAAATTATCGGGCGTAGAATTGGAGTTTTGAGAGTGACAGACTAAAATCCTCAATTCGGTTCTATCATTTGAGTGCTGAAGTGTAGATGTTAGCTCTCAGGCGAGGGAAAAGTTGGGGCTCCGAAGTGAGAGTCGGTATCCTCCCAGCTTAGCCACAGATTTAATAGGGAATGTGGGAGCTCCAAAGTGAGAGTCGGTATCCTCCCAGCCTAACCACGGATTCAGTAAATGGAACGTGGGAGCTCCGAAGTGAGAGCCGGTATCCTCCCAGCCTAGCCATGGATTCAGTAAACATGCGTAGGATTAGTCAATGTTCTTTATGCCTGGACCAAAGGGTAAAGAATAGGTATGCTCCTACTGTGGGAGCTCCAAAGTGAGAGCCGGTATCCTCCCAGCCTAGCCGCAAATTCAGTAAACAAGTGTAGGATTAGTCAATGTTCTTTATGCCTGGACCAAAGGGTAAAAAATAGGTATGCTCCTATTTGAGTCAATGTTCTTTATGCCTGGTCCAAAGGGTAAAGAATAGGTATGCTCCTATTTGGCACAATACAATTTGAACTGATTCAACTTATCCATTCACTTATATTTTTTGACAAGGAGAAGGATGCTTTCTTATATATTGAACTTCACATTCGAAACTTTATTAGTAGAATTAGCTAATTAAGAGTTTATTAAAATTACAATTTTATTTCAATTTCCTATTAGTGACAAATATGCAATTTGAACTATATTGTTGTGGTTAAGTATTGATTTTTTAAATCTTAGTTTGTAGCCTCTAATATTACTCCCTGTGGTATCGATATCCAAAACTCCATTAGAGCCCTGTAATACTTGAGCGATACGTATACTTGCGTTGATAAGTGTGGCTTTGCAATTATTGAATCTTTTATACACATCCTTATTAAATCTATAATCACTGTCAAGTTTTTTGCGCCGTTGTCAGGAATTTAAATCTTCTAGCAGCAGTATCAAGTTCTTGTATTTTTAAGCATATATAAAGTCGTTGTCAACCATCTACATGAGTATCTCAAAAGTATAAAGGGATCAAAGTCAAGAAATTTTGGTTTGTGCTTATGAGTGATTGTGAATGAGGTGATTGCTGGTGAGTGCCTTAACTCTAGACTAACACCCAGGGTCAACCCTAAGGTCCAACAGTCCTATGGGAACTCTCTTTGAGCTCCCTCATAATGACCGCACGTACTAAGTACTAAAGGTTAGGACCAATATGTAGAGCTTCAAGTTGATTAAAGAGGAGTTTAGAATTTCTAATGGTGAGGGTTCCTTTTCTAGTTTTCTAGGAATAGTCAATAGAAAAGACCTATGGCTAGACCCTATGCTACTAAAGAGGAAAATATAGACCTCAACCAAAAATGAGGTCAACACATTGCGACAGCTTTGGAAAAAGAAAGCTCAGGGATTAGTTATTTGGCCAACACCTGGTAATCTTGGTGCAAGCACTACAAATTAACAGAGGTTGATCTATAGACTGGGTAAGTCTTTATTTAATTTATGGATATTTTATTGTTTTAGTAA
>JXCR01074702.1:222573-251225 GCA_002079205.1 Phalaenopsis hybrid cultivar | reverse complement strand
TAGAATTGTGTGCTACATTTAAATACGATGGTGTTTCAGATGATGCCATAATACTTAGGTTATTTCCTTTCTCATTGAGGGATAAAGCTAAGATGTGCTTGAATTCATTAGCACCTGGATCTAACAGAACTTGGGGTGATTTAGCACAAAAATTTCTTGGTAAATATTTTCCACCATAAAAACTGCGAAGCTTAGAAATGATGTTAATCAGTTTGAAGGGGAATCTATTTATGAAGCATGAGAACGATTTAAAGAACTCTTAAGAATGTGTCCACACCTTGTTATACCAGATTGGTTAATAATTCAAAACTTTTTANAATGATATTACATCTTTTAATCAGTTTGAAGGGGAATCTATTTATGAAGCATGAGAACGATTTAAAGAACTCCTAAGAAAGTGTCCACACCTTGTTATACCAGATTGGTTAATAATTTAAAACTTTTATAATGGATTAAATGGTTCTCTTAGATCTTTTTTCGATGCCGCAGCTGGTGGTTCATTGATAGGTTAATAATTCAAACCTTTTATAATGGATTAATTGGTTCTCTTAGATCTATTATCGATGTTGATGTTGGTGGTTCATTGATGTCAAAACATTTCATGACGCTTATGCTTTAATTGAAGAGATGGCTACCAATAATTTTCAATGGCCTTCTGAAAGGATAAATCCTAAGAAAGTAGCCAATATTCATGAATCTGATGCATTTACTATGTTAGCAAATCAAGTTGATGCAATTTCAAGGAAGTCCCCTAAGAAAGTAGCCAATATTCATGAAACTGATGCATTTACCATGTTAGCAAATCAAGTTGCTGCAATTTCAAGGAAGTTAGACCAATTTGTAGAAAATAGCCAATATTCATGAAACTGATGCATTTACTATGTTAGCAAATCAAGTTGCTGCAATTTCAAAGAATATAGACCAATTTAGAATGAATTTTTCTCAACCAATTTTCATGATTAAGAGAATTCATTAGGTCAAATGGTAGATTCTCAAACATCATTAGAAACTTTGAATGCCATAAATATNGTAGCCAATATTCATGAAACTGATGCATTTACTATGTTAGCAAATCAAGTTGCTGCAATTTCAAAGAATATAAACCAATTTAGAATGAATTTTTCTCAACCAATGTTCATGATTAAAGAGAATTCATTAGGTCAAATGGTAGATTCTCAAACATCATTAGAAACTTTGAATGCCATAAATAATAAGCAGAATAACTCATATTCCAATTATTATAACCCAGATTGGAAGAACGATCCCAATTTTAACTGGAATAACAATTTGGGTGGAAAAAATCAGTAATGGGGGAAGAACCAAGTAAACCCATTGGGATATTGGAACAACCAAGGGAATAATAATTATAGATCTACTTATCCTTGAGGTTTCAAANTAAGCAGAATAACTCATATTCCAATTATTATAACCCAGATTGGAAGAACGATCCCAATTTTAACTGGAATAAAAATTCGGGTGGAAAAAATCAGTAATGGGGGAACAACCAAGTAAACCCATTGGGATATTGGAACAACCAAGGGAATAATATTTATATATCTACTTATCCTCGAGGTTTCAAAAGTAATAGACAATTTAAGGATAAGAAGTTAGTGGTGTTACAAATGGGTAATCAGTTACAAAGTCAAGGAGCTACAATTAGAAATATTGAGAAACAACTTAGGTAAATTACAAGTTCATTAAGTAATAGATCCCAAGGAACACTTCTTAGTAATACTGAATCAAATCCAAAAGACCAGAATAAAAAGCAAGTTAAAGCCGTACAACTTAGAAGCNAAGTAATAGATCCCAAGGAACACTTCCTAGTAATACTGAATCAAATCCAAAAGACCAGAATAAAAAGCAAGTTAAAGCCGTATAACTTAGAAGCGAAAGAGAGTTAGAAGGTAGGGTTCAAAAAGAGATTGAAGTAGACAGAGAAAGAATTGAAGACGCTCCGAAAGAATCCGAGCGACCTATTTCTCTGCCAAAAATTGATTTAGAAAAATCACCATCTCCATTTCCTCATAGACTTCGACAATAGAAGTTGGATACACAAATTTCAAAATTTCTTGAAATATTAAAGAAGCTTACAATCAATATTCCATTTACTGAAGCCTTAGAATAAATGCCAAGCTATGTAAAGTTTATGAAGAATATTCTCAACAGAAAAAGGAAGTTTGAAGAAAATGAGACTGTTGCACTTAGTGAGGAGTACAATGCTATACTTCAGAAAAAACATCCTGAAAAGCTTAAAGATCATGGTAGCTTTACAATTCCATGTGCAATAGAAGACAAATTTTATAGGAAAGCTTTATGTGATTTAGATGCAAGCATTAACCTTATGCTATTATCAATATTTAAGAGATTGAGATTAGGAAAAATAACCCCTACTATTGTAACTTTGCATTTAGCAGACCGTTCAATAATGTATCCTAAAGGAGTTATTGAAGATGTCCTAGTGAAAATGGATCAATTTATCTTTCCTGTTGATTTCATTGTACTGGATATGGAGGAAGATAAAGAGATACCTATCATTTTGAGGAGAATCTTTTCTGTTGATTTCATTGTGCTAGATATGGAGGAAGATAAAGAGATACCTATCATTTTGGGGAGACCTTTCTTATGCTAGATATGGAGGAAGATAAAGAGATAACTATCATTTTGGGGAGACCTTTCCTAACCATAGTATGGAGGAAGATAAAGAGATACCTATCATTTTGGGGAGACCTTTTCTAGCCACAGGAAGAGTAATGATAGATGTGCAGAAAGAGGAATTAACAATGTTCGTCAATGATCAAACTGTTACTTTTAACATTTCAAAATCAAGGAAATACCCTGCAAAAGGTAACGATGATGAATGTTTATAAGATATCTGAGCGAATGTCATTTCAAGACTACTTATGAAGAAAAATCTGAAGAAAAAAATATAAGATATCTGAGCGAATGCCATTTCAAGACTACTTATGAAGAAAAATCTGAAGAAAAAGATTTGGAACATGAGAAAAAAGAGGAATTAGTTAAATACGTAAACCTTTTTAAGGTAGATTCAAGTTATGTTCATGAAAGTTTTGAAATTTTGGACACGATAGACAAAGATAAATCATTTCGTCCATCTATTGAAAAGTCTCCAGAACTTAAGTTGAAATTACTTCTTGAACATTTAAAATATGCCTTTTTAGGAGATTCCTCTACCTTACATGTTATAATTTCCTCGAAGTTAACAAAGAAAGAGGAACAAAAGCTGATGAAAATTTTGAAAAATTTTAAGAAAGCCTTCAGATAGACAATTGTTGATATTAAAGAAATCAGTCCTTCAATTTGTACGCATAGAATTAATCTGGAAGAAAGCTGCAAACCCAGGGCTGATCCACAAAGGAGATTAAATCCTACTATGAAAGAGGTTGTTAAGAAAGAAACTTTAAAGTGGTTAGATGCTGGAATTATCTACCCTATTTTAGAGTGTGCATGAGTTAGTCCAATTCTCTGTGTTCCTAAGAAAGGAGGAGTAACTGTAACTGTAAATGAGCATAATGAGTTAATACCTACTAGACAAGTTACAGGATGGTAAATATGCATTGATTATAGAAAATTAAATTTTGCCACTAGGAAAGATCATTTTCCATTGCCCTTTTTACATCAAATGCTGGATAGACTAGCTAGGTATAAATACTTTTATTTTCTGAATGGATACCGGTTATCATCAATTTCAAATTTCTCTTGAAAATTAAGAGAAAATAGCATTTACTAGTACTTATGATACTTTGCTTTTAGAAGAATGCCCCTTGGTTTATGTAATGCTCTTGCTACATTTCAAAGATGTATGATGACAATTTTTTTTATTTAATTAAAAAAGGGATTGAAGTCTCTATGGATGAATTTTCAGTGTTTGGAACTTCATTTGACTCATGCTTAGAACATTTATCTAAAGTTCTTAAGCGCTGTGAATAAACAAATTTAGTCCTTAACTGGGAAAAATGCCAATTTAGGGTAGCAGGTGGAACTTTCTTAGGTCATAAAAAATCAGAAAATGGAATGGAAGTAGATCCTGCTAAATTAAAGTGATCACTAATTTACCTTATCCAACAAATGTAAGGGAAATTAGGAGTTTTTTAGGACATTTTGGATTCTAAGATTGCTAAGCCTTTATGCCGTTTAATGGAGAAAGATATAATTTTCAATTTTGATGAGGAAAGCTTAAAAGATTTTAAATTATTAAAAGAAAAATTAATCACTGCACAAATTATAGTTTCACCAAATTGGGAAAAACCTTCTAAACTTATGTGTGATGCAAGTGATTATGCTATTTAAATTATTTTAGGACAAAGATATGATAAAGTTTTCAAATTTATTTACTATGCTAGTAAAACTCTTAATGAAACTAAAATTAATTATACAACAACTAAAAAATAGTTATTAGCAATAGTATATGCTCTTTAATAAATTTAGATCATATTTGATTGGAACTCATTGTATAGTGCATACAGATCATTCTGTTATTAAGTGCTTGATGAAAAAGAAGGATACTAAAATGAGACTTATAAGATGGATTCATCTTTTACAAGAATTTGATTTTGAAATAGTAGAATGGAAGGGACTTGAAAATCAAAACTGATCATTTATCAAGGCTTGAACTAGAAAAACCACTCTGTTTTGAAAAGGAAATTAATGAATATTTTCCAGATAAAAAATTGTTCATTGTAAATGAGTGGCGTGTTCTGTGGTATGCCGACATTGTGAACTATATTGTTAGTGATCTTAAACCCTATGGAATGACATACCAACAAATAAGGAAACTTACTTCTGAAGCTAAGACTTGTGATGTCCCATATTTATATAAACAAAGAAAGGATCCGATCATTTGAATATGTGTACCATTAGAAGAAACTTAAGAAATTATCCAAAAATGTCATAATTATAATTTTGGGGGACATTTTGGTGTTGATAAAACAACATACAAATTTCTATAATCTGGATTTTATTGGCCTACAATTTTTAGAAATGTTAATGCTTATAACAAAACATGTGATAGATGTCAAAATAGGCAATATTTCTAGAAGAAATGAGATGCCCCTCAATTATATGCTAGAAGTTAAAATATTTTATGTTTGAGGATTAGATTTCATGTGACAATTTACACCATCTTTCAAAAATTTATATATTCTGTTAGCAGTGGACTATATATCCAAATGGATAGAAGTTGTTGCTTTACCTCGATGTGATGCTCAAAGTGTTGCTAAATTTTTGAAAACAAACATATTTTGTAGATTTGGGATGTCGAGAGTTTTCATTGCTGATGGGGGATGTCATTTCAGAAATACCATTATGGAGAAGTTATTCAAGAAATATCATTTAAATCATAGGATTACTATTCCTCAGACAAGTGGTTTGGCTGAATTATCCAATCAAAAAATTAAAAGAATTATGGAAAAATTTGGTTTTGGCTGAATTATCCAATCGAGAAATTAAAAGAATTATGGAAAAATCTGTGAATCCAATAAAATTGGATTGCTCACTCAAACTTGACTATGCTTTTTGGGCTTATAGGCATATAAAACTCCTATAGGAATGTCCCTATATAGGCTAATATTTGGGAAAGATTGTCACTTACTAGTTGAACTTAAGCATAAAGCATATTGGGCTATTAAAGAGTTGAATTATAATTTAAAAGATTCTGGTGAGAAAAGATTATTGCAATTAAATGAGCTTGAAGAGATAATGAATGAATCTTATGAGAGTGCTAAGATTTACAAAGAAAAGATAAAAATGTGGTATAATTAAATGAGCTTGAAGAGATAAGGAATGAATCTTATGAGAGTGCTAAGATTTATAAAGAAAAGATGAAAATGTGGCATGATCGAAATATTCTTTCTAAAAATTTTTATTTAGGGCAACAAGTTTTGCTGTACAATGCAAGGATAAGATAATTTCCAGGCAAACTTAACTTCAGCTGGATGGGCTCATTTGTTGTGATAAAAGTTTATCCTTAAGGAGCTGTGGATATTAAAGATCCTAATTTTGAGAAAATTTTTAAAATGAATGGACATAGAATGAAACATTATTATACAAATGGTCAACATAAATATAATGATGGAATGATGTTGGGTCAACCAGAATAACCACAGGTTACATCGGGTTGATGACGTAAAACCAAGCGCTTTTTGGGAGTCAACCCATAGTTATTAGTGTTTTTTCGCTTTGATTATTGTTTTGAGTCTAATTAAGAAATTTGTGGTAGTATTTTTAAGTTTATTATGTGTTAGTAATGATTTTTAGACTTTAATTAGTTACTTAGACATGTTAGAATAAGAATTTGGACGTTAAGTTGACTGGTGCAAAAAATGTGCACTGGCGCTTAAGCGCGGCAATTTAATCACATGTGCAAATTTCAATTTCTAGAAGGTGTAGCTACAATTTAGTTGGAATAAACGTAGCAGTTTCTAGTCATGCCTAGAAGTTATGAGGGGGAATTAGGCCTATAAATAGAAGGGGTTTTTGAAGGAATTTCACCCCGGATTGTTTTTAGCTCTAAAAGTCTAAAAAAGAGAGAAATTTAGAGAAAATGTCTTCATGGGAGATGGATTTAAAGAAGAAGGAAGAAGCCATGAAAAAGAAGTTAATTAGTCAAAGTGCACAGGAGATGTATAATTGTTTCTTATCCGTTAGTATTGAAGGGATATCNAACCTTTTTAAGGTAGATTCAAGTTATGTTCATGAAAGTTTTGAAATTTTGGACACGATAGACAAAGATAAACCATTTCGTCCATCTATTGAAAAATCTCAAGAACTTGAGTTGAAATTACTTCTTGAACATTTAAAATATGCCTTTTTAGGAGATTCCTCCACCTTACATGTTATAATTTCCTCAAAGTTAACAAAGGAAGAAGAAGAAAAGCTGATGAAAATTTTGAAAAATTTTAAGAAAGCCTTCAAATAGACATTTGCTGATATTAAAGAAATCAGTCCTTCAATTTGTACGCATAGAATTAATCTAGAAGAAAGTTGCAAACCTAGGGCTGATCCACAAAGGAGATTAAATCCTACTATGAAAGAGGTTGTTAAGAAAGAAACTTTAAAGTGGTTAGATGCTGGAATTATCTACCCTATTTTAGAGTGTGCATGAGTTAGTCCAATTCTCTGTGTTCCTAAGAAAGGAGGAGAAACTGTAACTGTAAATGAGCATAATGAGTTAATACCTACTAGACAAGTTACAGGATGGTAAATATGCATTGATTATAGAAAATTAAATCTTGCCACTAGGAAAGATCATTTTCCATTGTCCTTTTTACATCAAATGCTGGATAGACTAGCTAGGTATAAATAATTTTATTTTCTGAATGGATATACCGGTTATTACCAATTTCAAATTTCTTTTAAAAATTAAGAGAAAACAACATTTACTAGTACTTATGATACTTTGCTTTTAGAAGAATGCCCCTTGGTTGATGTAATGCTCCTGCTACATTTCAAAGATGTATGATGACAATTTTTTTATTTAATTAAAAAAGGGATTGAAGTCTCTATGGATGAATTTTCAGTGTTTGGAACTTCATTTGACTCATGTTTAGAACATTTCTCTAAAGTTCTTAAGCGCTGTGAATAAACAAATTTAGTCCTTAGTTGGGAAAATTGCCAATTTAGGGTAGCAGGTGGAACTTTCTTAGGTCATCAAAAATCAGAAAATGGAAAGGAAGTAGATCCTGCTAAAATTCAAGTGATCGCTAATTTACCTTATCCAACAAATGTAAGGGAAATTAGGAGTTTTTGAGGACATTTTGGATTCTACAGGCGATATATTAAGGAATTTTCTAAGATTGCTAAGCCTTTATGCCATTTAATGGAGAAAGATATAATTTTCAATTATGATGAGGAAAGCCTGAAAGATTTTAAATTATTAAAAGAAAAATTAATCACTGCACCAATTATAGTTTCACCAAATTGGGAAAAACCTTCTAAACTTATGTGTGATGCAAGTGATTATGTTATTTAAATTATCTTAGGACAAAGATATGATAAAGTTTTCAAATTTATTTACTATGCTAGTAAAACTCTTAAAGAAACTTAAATTAATTATACAACAACTGAAAAAAAGTTATTAGCAATAGTATATGTCGTTGAAAAATTTAGATCATATTTGATTGGAACTCATTGTATAGTGCATACAGATCATTCTGTTATTAATTACTTGATGAAAAAGAAGGATACTAAAATGAGACTTATAAGATGGATTCTTCTTTTACAAGAATTTGATTTTGAAACAGTAGATTGGAAGGGACTTGAAAATAAAATTTCTGATCATTTATCAAGGCTTGAATTAGAAAAACCACTCTATTTTTAAAATGAAATTAATGAATATTTTCCAGATAAAAAATTGTTCGTTGTAAATGAGTGGCGTGTTCTGTGGTATGCCGACATTTTGAACTATATTGTTAGTGATCTTAAACCCTATGGAATGACATACCAACAAATGAGGAAACTTACTTCTGAAGCTAAGACTTATTTTTGTGATGTCCCATATTTATATAAATAAAGAAAGGATCCGATCATTCGAATATGTGTACCATTAGAAGAAACTTAAGAAATTATCCAAAAATGTCATAATTCTAATTTTGGGGGACATTTTGGTGTTGATAAAACAACATACAAATTTCTATAATCTGGATTTTATTGGCCTACAATTTTTAGAAATGTTAATGCTTATAACAAAACATGTGATAGATGTCAAAAAGCAGGCAATATTTCTAGAAGAAATGAGATGCCCCTCAATTATATGGTAGAAGTTAAAATATTTTATGTTTGAGGATTAGATTTCATGTGACAATTTATACCATCTTTCAAAAATTTATATATTCTGTTAGCAGTGGACTATATATCCAAATGGATAGAAGTTGTTGCTTTACCTCGATGTGATGCTCAAAGTGTTGTAAAATTTTTGAAAACAAACATATTTTGTAGATTTGGGATGTCGAGAGTTTTCATTGCTGATGGGGGATGTCATTTCAGAAATACCTTTATGGAGAAGTTATTAAAGAAATATCATTTAAATCATAGGATTACTACTGCTTATCATCCTCAGACAAGTGGTTTGGCTGCATTATCCAATCGAGAAATTAAAAGAATTATGGAAAAATCTGTGAATCCAATAAAATTGGATTGCTCAGTCAAACTTGACTATGCTTTTTGGGCTTATAGGCATATAGAACTCCTATAGGAATGTCCCTATATAGGCTAATATTTGGGAAAGATTGTCACTTACTAGTTGAACTTGAGCATAAAGCATATTGGGCTATTAAAGAGTTGAATTATAATTTAAAAGATTCCGGTGAGAAAAGATTATTGCAATTAAATGAGCTTGAAGAGATAATGAATGAATCTTATGAGAGTGCTAAGATTTACAAAGAAAAGATAAAAATGTGGAAAGATTGTTACAATTAAATGAGCTTGAAGAGATAAGGAATGAATCTTATGAGAGTGCTAAAATTGATAAAGAAAAGATGAAAATGTGGCATGATCAAAATATTCTTTCTAAAAATTTTTATTTAGGGCAACAAGTTTTGCTGTACAATGCAAGGATAAGATAATATCCAGGCAAACTTAACTTCAGCTGGATGGGCTCATTTGTTGTCATAAAAGTTTATCCTTATGGAGCTGTGAATATTTAAAGATCCTAATTCTGAGAAAATTTTTAAAGTGAATGGACATAGACTGAAACATTATTATACAAATGGTCAACATAAATATAATGATGGAATGATGTTGGGTCAACCAGAATAACCACAGGTTACATCGGGTTGATGACGTAAAACCAAGCGCTTTTTGGGAGTCAACCCATAGTTATTAGTGTTTTTTCGCTTTTGATTATTGTTTTGAGTCTAATTAAGAAATTTGTGGTAGTATTTTTAAGTTTATTATGTGTTAGTAATGATTTTTAGACTTTAATTAGTTACTTAGACATGTTAGAATAAGAATTTGGACGTTAAGTTGACTGGTGCAAAAATGTGCACTGGCGCTTAAGTGCGGCAATTTAATCACATATGGAAATTTCAATTTTTAGAAGGTGTAACTACAATTTAGTTGGAATAAACGTATCTTGGCAATTTCTAGTCATGCCTAGAAGTTATGAAGGGGAATTAGGCCTATAAATAGACGGGGTTTCTGAAGGAATTTCACCCCGGATTATTTTTAGCTCTAAAAGTCTAAAAAAGAGTGAAATTTAGAGAAAATGTCTTCATGGGAGATGGATTTAAAGAATAAGGAAGAAGCCATGAAAAAGAAGTTAATTAGTCAAAGTGCACAGGAGATGTATAATTGTTTCGTATTGAAGGGATATCGGAGAAGATCAACCAGATGGAGAATACTATATCTGTATTAGAGACTAAGGTGCTTGAATTGCATGCTCTTATAAAACATTTTGGGTGGCAACTTAGGATGCAATTCAACCATACCAGTTATGTAGACGAAGTAGATAAGGTGATGTTCCTTAAACAAAAGTGGATCGAAGATGATAGTCTTAGAGCTCGTCACCACCATCCGTTATATCAACACTATATTCCTAGAGAGACTACTGAGAGACAAGAATTTGTTCCTGCTACCACTTGGGTTGGATGTGAGTCCCAGAGCTTTTCTCCTCAATGTAGCAGATATTTTTTTCCCGTCACTGCTTAGGTTGGATGTGAGTCCCAGTGCTTTTCTTCCTAACGTGACAAATATATTTTCCCGCTACCACTTAGACTAGAGTAAATTTCTTAACTTCAAAGTTATGTGCACCTTCAAAGGCCTGGCACTATTTCATTTCTGCTTGTCTGCTTCCGACCAATCATCTCAGTGAAGTGACCAGTGAGAGAGCAACGTTGAATTATTGTATTCAAGAGGAAAAGCCCATCAACGTAGGGGCTTTCATCTATCACACTAATATCAGTTCTGCTACAATTGCTACTACTATAGGTATGGGATTTGCTTCCTTAATATTTTCTTTATGCAAGCTGGTTGGAGTAAAGTATGATGGTTGGGAGGAAGTTTTGTTACCTCTAATGCCCATCACGACGGTCAATGTGAAGACTTATTCTGAGCATTCAATTTTTGGCTGGAGAAGAGGATTTTCCAGGAGCTATGGATTAGAGACGTCTATTGCATCTACCTCTACTGCATCTTCATCTAGACGATCTACTTCATGTGCTTCTACATCTAGAGGTGATACCAAGACTTAAAATGAGCTATTGCAAAAGATGATGGATAATATCAATTTTACCGCTGATAAGGTACAAAATTAAGAGCATTTTACAAATTATACCAATAGTTATAATAGAAGGAAGAGTGATTATGAAGAGAAATTCCACTCATCTTGGAGAGTCTGATTATAGGTGAACCAGAAGTGCAATTTTCTCCAATTCCTCGATATCCTGATTATGAGCCTATAGAAAAATGGTACAACGATGATTCTGAGGATCAAGAGTGGAGCTGAGAGATTCATTTTATGATTGTAATATGATATGAACTATGTGGACTGAGCCGGCTACATTTGTATCTTATGTTGTTTTGGACTATGTTTTATAATGTGTTTTGAATTTTTATGTTCTATTGTTGTTGTGATTGTTGAGTTAGTAGTATTTTGTTTTTTAAAATTTTAGGGTAGTAATTGTTGTTTTGTGTTTAGTACTATGATTTAGTTAGTTTAGAACTTAAATTAATTTCATATATGTTATATTGTAGAAAATCTTGCTAGCTTAGATCTTAAACTTGAAATTCAGAAACTTCTACCAAGTATTTTTCTTTTAACATGTTAGTGTGTTGTTTGCGTTTATACACACTGTTTAAGAAGTCTATTGAATCTCTGCATGTTAAACTAAAATAAAATGTTAGAAAATTTGATCAAAAATTAATTTTACTCCTGTCTTTAGTTTTATACTTGTATAATTAGGGTTTACAAGTCATCTTAGNTATAGAAAATTTGATCAAAAATTAATTTTACTCATGTCTTTAGTTTTATACTTGTATAATTAGGGTTTAAAAGTGATGTTGTCATGTTATTTTTAAACTTTCATTCCTACTTATATATATCTAATGCTAAACTATTTAATTTGTTAAAATTTTATGTTTGGGGGGATGAAAAACATTTTCAAAACTGAAACTTTATTTTTTCCAAAATGTACTACAAGTGAATTTGATTTTAAAAGAAAAATTAATTATGTATATGAAGTTATATCAGGAAAATTTGATTTTAGAAATGAGTAAGAAAATTTAGTTAAAATTTTATGTAATGAAGAAAAACTTTAGAAAATGATTAATATAAGTGACTATCTTTAGTAGAACAAATTGTATTTTTGAAAAATTTAGATAATTTAGACATTTATTTTTAAATAATTTAGACATTTATTTATAATTTAAGTAACTCCTAAAGAAACTTATATACATATCATACATATTTGGTTTTTAAAGATTGAAGTGTCTCTTGAGGACAAGTAACATTTTAAGTTTGAGAGATTTTGATACATCTAAAATATATAGTATTTTTAGACACATTTTTATACCCATTTTTGAGATATTGCACTTTAATGGAAGGTATTTTTGTGTTTTTCTTGCAGATACAATTAAAAATGGAAAAAATTCTTAAAGGAGTGAAAAATGATCAAATTTGGAGCTAAAAGANCTTTTATTAAAATGATTTTCAAAACTATTATTATATTTATAAGTAAAAGTTTTATATCAAGACTCTACTTTAGGAAAGGAGAAGTGGAATTCAAAATCATTAAAGGCGTATCCAGATATAGTAATCCTTGCCTGAAAAAGAAGAATAAAAAGAAAAATAAAAAGAAAAGAAAAAGAAAAGAAAAGAAAAGAAAAGAAAAGAAATGTAAGGGAGGAGAAGCTTGAGGATTAGTGCCTGATGAAAAATTGGTTCTACATTTGATCTTTTTAAAGTATAAGATTTGATAAAATCTTAAGCCTATAAATGTAATATAATAAGTAAAATTATTTTTAAGTATATAAAATAAAAGAACTTAAATCTAAATTTAAAGAACTTACAATATTTATGAATTATATAGGAACTCATATTTTCATAGTTCTTAACATAAAAAATTTTGAAACTTTAAGTTGGTCTCATTTACAAATTATTTTTTCTAAATTTGACTACTATATTTCTAAATCCAAATTTTAGTAACTCCTAAAGAAACTTATATACATATCATACATATTTGGTTTTTAAAGATTGAAGTGTCTCTTGAGAATAATATTTTAGGTTTGAGATTGATACATCTAAAATATATAGTATTTTTAGACACATTTTTATACCTATTTTTGAGATATTGCGCTTTAATGGAAGGATAGACCTAGGCTACTAAAGAAATTTCTAGACCTCAACCAAAAGTGAGGTCAACAGGTCGGTGGCAAACTGATACACCTAAATTATATTATGAGACACATTTTTATAACCTATTTTTGAGATATGCGCTTTAATGGAAGATATATTTTTGTGTTTTTCTTGCAGATACAAGTAAAAATGAAAAAAATGCTTAAAGGAGTGAAAAAGGGAAGGTATTTTTGTGTTTTTCTTGCAGATACAAGTAAAAATGGAAAAAATTCTTAAAGGAGTGAAAAAGGATCAAATTTGGAGCTAAAAGGTAAAAAATTTTGCAAAAGAGTTTTGGAGCCTAAGCGCCACATCGGGCGCTTAAGCACTGCTTAAACAGAGAAGGCCGCACTTAAGCACCGAGACCCCGCACTTAAGAGCCAGTGGCAGTTACTAGACGAGTAAAATCAATTTTCACAAATTTTGAAGAGATTTTTAAGGCAGCCATTGGCTTAATAGGTGGTTGTAACTACCATGGACGAAAATTATCATGAAAGGATGCATCTCTTGTGCAAATATATCGAATCAAGACACATTTTGAAGAGATCTCAAGGCACCTCTTGGAAAACTATAAAATAAAGAAGAGAGGACTTAGAAAAGAGTCCTGAAAATATTAACAAGTTTTGAAAGTTCTTCTCTAGGGAGTTAGTTCGAAGAGATTTTTAGGAAACACTTTTTATTTACTATATCTTTTTTTTATTTTCTTTTAATTGAATGTAAAAGTGAAGAGATTCAAAGGAACTTCAAGAGTTTACCGGAGAGGACTTGAGATAAGTTTTTATCTTTTTGTTTTAGACTACTTTTGGTTTTAATTGAGACTTAGGACTTGAGATAAGTTTTTATCTTTTGTTTTAGACTACTTTTGATTTTAATTGAGACTTGTTATTGTTGAGATAAGTTTTTATCTTTTATTTTAGACTACTTTTGGTTTTAATTGAGACTTATTGTTGAAAGTTTTTATCTTTTTGTTTTAGACTACTTTTGGTTTTAATCAAGACTTGTTGTTGGTTTGATAATGATTTCTTATTTTAAACTAAAATATGGTTTTGTTTTCTCCATTGATTCTGAGTAGTTTCTTTATCATTCCTCTTAAAATGATATGTAATTAAGTTTTGAATAGAAGTTGTGGAGGGTATTGATCTTTAATGTTGGAAGAAGTTGTGATGATTTAAATCTATGCACTTCATTTACTTATTGATTTGGCCAATCCAAATGTTAAAATTTATTGAGAGAACATGTAAGAACCGGGCTGGTATTGTCTCAGTCAACAATTGGAAAGAATCACATAAGGTTGTATGAATGAGAATGTAGTTCATATGTTTGAGTANAATTATCATGAAAGGATGCATCTCTTGTGCAAATATATCGAATCAAGACACATTTTGAAGAGATCTCAAGGCGCCTCTTGGAAAACTATAAAATAAAGAAAAGATTTAGAAAAGAGTCCTGAAAATATTGACAAGTTTTGAAAGTTCTTCTCTAGGGAGTTAGTTCGAAGAGATTTTTAGGAAACACTTTTTATTTACTATATCCTTTTTTTATTTTCTTTTGATTCAATGTAAAAGTGAAGAGATTCAAAGGAACTTCAAGAGTTTATCGGAGAGGACTTGAGATAAGTTTTTATCTTTTTGTTTTAGACTACTTTTGGTTTTAATTGAGACTTAGGACTTGAGATAAGTTTTTATCTTTTGTTTTAGACTACTTTTGATTTTAATTGAGACTTGTTATTGTTGAGATAAGTTTTTATCTTTTATTTTAGACTACTTTTGGTTTTAATTGAGACTTATTGTTGAGATAAGTTTTTATCTTTTTGTTTTAGACTACTTTTGGTTTTAATCAAGACTTGTTGTTGGTTCGATAATGATTTCTTATTTTAAACTAAAATATGGTTTTTTTTTCTCCATTGGTTCTGAGTAGTTTCTTTATCATTCTTCTTAAAATGATATGTAATTAAGTTTTGAATAGAAGTTGTGGAGGGTATTGATCTTTAATTTTGGAAGAAGTTGTGATGATTTAAATCTATGCACTTCATTTACTTATTGATTTGGCCAATTCAAATGTTAAAATTTATTGAGAGAACATGTAAGAACCGGGCTGGTATTGTCTCAGTCAACAATTGGAAAGAATAACATAAAGTTGTATGAATGAGAATGTAGTTCATATGTTTGAGTGCAAATAAATAGAGAAATATTCATTGATGGATGTAGAGTTAGAGGACTTTAAAGGGACAGGTTAAAGCCCCCAACTTGGTTTATTGCTTTAAGTTCTGATACCAGAATGTTAGCCCTCAGGTGGAGAGAATCGAGAGAACTCTAGAGTGAGAGCTAGTATCTTCCTTGTCTAGCTGGTCTTCAGAACTATTCAAACTTTAAATTAGCCATTGTTCTTTATAGCAACTCTAGTAAGGGTAAAAAATATTATTGCTTCTATTTGGCACAACACAATTTGCATACTTCCACAACAGAATTCCTATACTTATTACTGATTCATGTTAAAAATAAAGATATTTTCATATTAAATAATTTTCTTCTAAAAAAACTTTAGTTATCTTTTTAAGTTGTTACTATTTTGTTAAAATATCAAAAATACTAAAAATATTTGAATTTTAGATTCCTACAAAAATCATTTTTAATTTAAGGAATTATCTTTTTAAAAATAAAAAAACTTTCTAAAAAGTGTGTATTGCATAATCTTCCTTGTGGGGGTTCGATATTCATGTCTTAATCAAAAAGTCCTATATTACTTGATAACGATACGTATACTTGTTATATTTAGGTCTTAATCAAAAAGTCCTATATTACTTGATAATGATACGTATACTTGCCGAGTATCCCAATATATATAAATTAAAAGTTTAATCAAAAAGTCCTATATTACTTGATAACGATACGTATACTTGCGTAGTATCCCAATATAAATATATATAAATTAAAAAAGTTAAATTCTTATTTTTCTTCAAGATCAAGTTTTTGGTTTTGTTGTAAAATAAGGAAATATAAGTGAAAAATACCATCAGAACTATTGTTATAATATGCATAGGCCATTGAGTACGGGATCGGCAGCACAACACAATCCAATTTAATTTGTAAAATAGAAAATCAAACTCGAAAGAGAAAAAGTGAAGTTCAGGACCCAGTGCAAGACCAACTTTACAGTGCACAACGCTNAGAACTATTGTTATAATATGCATAGGCCATTGAGTACGGGATCGGCAGCACAACACAATCCAATTTAATTTGCAAAATAGAAAATCAAACTCGAAAGGGAAAAAGTGAAATTCAGGACCCAGTGCAAGACCAACTTTACAGTGCACAACGCCCAGCCGGAACAAGTCCGCCAACACCCCTATTGGGGGTCTGACCCCACACTAAGATTAAAAAGTCCTTAATGGCCTCCTGAACCTTCCTTTTCAAAGATGATTGAACAGACAGTCCTGAAGTCCAAAAGAGTTGACCGTACATACCCAAGAAAAAAATGTGTGAAGCATGCCAACGAAAAAAGGGTAATCTGGTTCATGAGTGACATGAACACATTACCGATGTATGAATATAATATTTCCTTATCAATATGGAGAGAGAAGCTTATGCACATTACACCATGGTTTGGCTTCAATTTTGGAGAGAGATATTTAAATGTCTCATCCTGCAAATTTTATTAATTAAGACTTACACTAGTGTGAAACGATCACACAAATAGCCTGAAAGATATGAAGATTTAGGTCGTGACGAACGTCAACCTCAAAATTTTAAGGAGAATTCGGGCTTATATTGTATAGCAGAGCTACACAAAAGCCTAAAGATAAGTTGAGGATTTATGTTGCGTAAGAAAACCACCTCGAAGTCCTATGGCTTGGATATATAATTATAAAGAAAGAGGGATTTAGCTGATGTAGACATGTTCTACTGTTGAAGATGGTCATGCTATCAACAATGTTAGCTCCAAGCTCTTCGTTGCTGCAAGTTTAGGTTTTCTAATGTGACAAGTTATGATGTCAAATCAGATGTACCTAAGGGTCATGGTTATTTAAATATTATGGAGCATATTAAAGTTGATTAGAGTGACACCGGTTAGGATCCTACGAGTCTCTCATTCTGGCACCACTATTTTCTTTCAGATTCACTTAGTCTAAATGAATTTGCTAAACTCAACTTACTGAGTTCCATGCTTTCAATTAGACTGTGCAAAATCTAGTTAGCAACCATAGATTACCTCCTCCCAGGGATTCTCGATTATCCAATAAAAACGTTTTAAATTAGTTGCAATTATAGTTTTGTGCATATTTTTAATATTTAAATAATTAAGAATCCCTAAAAATCACAAAAATAATAAAACTCATGGAAATGTTTTAAATTGCTTCCTAATCACTAAGGAATAATTATAATATTTTCCCTAGTTTTCTAAATAAAGATATTGAATTTTAAAGCTTAAAAATAGATTTTAAAGGCTAAAAATGAGTTTTCATTAAAATAATTCCAATAAATCATATAAAATTGATAAAAATATAAAAATAAAGTTCTCTGACTTCAGGGAGACTTTTTAAAAATACTAAACTTAATTTTCTCCATTTAAAATATTTTATATTTAATAAATACCACAGAAGTTAAAATAATTCTTAAAATTCAAATAAAATTCAAAAAATCATGAAAGTTTGTGTAGCAACTTCTCTTATCTAAGGTTACCTCGAGTAAAAATTTCAAGGGATTAGGATTTACCTTGGTCAAGTTAGGAAATTTCTTTGAAAAATCTTATTTTTGCATGAAAATAATTATATAAATTAAAATAAATTTTAAAAAATCACATTTTCTCCTCTGATGTCTTAACTGACCCATGAATGAGGTGGGATAAAAAGGCCAAAGTCATTTGGATTAAATTTGATAAATTATGAAGAGATAGACCCTTAGGGGCAAATGTGTAATTTTGGAAAATTAGCCTTAATTAGCCTTTAGGCTGATCTTAAGAAGGGAAATGGGTAACCTATGATCTTAATCAATCTATTTGATGTTTGAAACACAAGGGGTTAGTTGGTAGAAACCAATCTCATTTTCTTAATTGAAAAAGATAAGTTAATAAATTTCTAAATTATTAAAATTTGGAAGTTTATTAAAATAAAATGAATCTAGGACTTAGGGGTATGACTTTTGAAGTCGATAATTAATCAATTTAATACCCCCTATTTGATTTTCAAATAAAATTCAAAACATGAATCATGAGCACCTAAAGCTAGATCTTTTCAAAACTAATTAAGACACTCACGTAGGTCTAAAGGGCTTAGTAGTGACTTAAGCTAAATCAAGTTTCATTTAAATGGGGATTAGAAAAGTAAATATCATTGAAAATTAAAACATCTTTCACATACTACAAGACCAATTAGGGTTAGAATTTGGCTAGGTGTTCCAACAACACTAACTTGNCCTTAATGGCCTCCTGAACCTTCCTTTTCAAAGATGATTGAACAGACAGTCCTGAAGTCCAAAAGAGTTGACTGTACTTACCCAAGAAAAAAATGCGTGAAGCATGCCAACGAAAAAAGGGTAATCTGGTTCATGAGTGACATGAACACGTTACCGATGTATGAATATAATATTTCCTTATCAATATGGAGAGAGAAGCTTATGCACATTACACCATGGTTTGGCTTCAATTTTGGAGAGAGATATTTAAATGTCTCATCCTGCAAATTTTATTAATTAAGACTTACACTAGTGTGAAACGATCACACAAATAGCCTAAAAGATATGAAGATTAAGGTCGTGACGAACGTCAACCTCAAAATTATAAGGAGAATTCGGGCTTATATTGTATAGCAGAGCTACACAAAAGCCTAAAGATAAGTTGAGGATTTATGTTGCGTAAGAAAACCACCTCGAAGTCCTATGGCTTGGATATATAATTATAAAGAAAGAGGGATTTAGCTGATGTAGACATGTTCTACTGTTGAAGATGGTCGTGCTATCAACAATGTTAGCTTCAAGCTCTTCGTTGCTGCAAGTTTAGGTTTTCTAATGTGACAAGTTATGATGTCAAATTAGATGTACCTAAGGGTCATGGTTATTTAAATATTATGGGGCATATTAAAGTTGATTAGAGTGACACTGGTTAGGATCCTACGAGTCTCTCATTCTGGCACCACTATTTTCTTTCAGATTCACTTAGTCTAAATGAATTTGCTAAACTCAACTTACTGAGTTCCATGCTTTCAATTAGACTGTGCAAAATCTAGTTAGCAACCATAGATTACCTCCTCCCAGGGATTCTCGATTATCCGATAAAAATGTTTTAAATTAGTTGCAATTATAGTTTTGTGAAGTTTGTGATTAAATTTTGAGTTGTCTTATATTTTGAATGTTGTGGTGACAAATTTTATCTTGATTGATTTTTGGTTTTGGTATTGGTTTTACGGCTATCATAGCAGTTTTGGTTTTCATGCAAGGTGACATCGTTGTTTAACATGTAAGATCGAGATAAGAAGTACAAAAATTAAATGCAATAATTTAAAATCGTACCTGTCGATTCTTCTCTTTTCTCTACCTGAAAGGTTAGTACTTGCAAGCATGTATATAATTTTGCAAGGAATTTAAATTTCAGGAGTAGATGATGGTTTAGCTACCAAACCCTAAGTTATGACTTTATTGAATCTCAAAAGATCCTAGTGGATGGTTTTAGAACAAAAATATGACAAGCCCAATTTGCCCTTCATAATGTCCAATAGATTTCAAAATGCTCAAGGCATGACCCTGGACCATTTTGAAGATCTCTTGAAATATTTCAATTTCATTTTGGACTTATCATATTGTTCCATTAATCATTCAAGGTTGAAGTGTGACTACCCCGTTGCTCAGTGAAACTTTTCGAGGATAGGATACCCATTTATCCAATTGATGTTTCGTTTAAACATTATGTGAGTGGGTGCCCCAAAGGCAAGTTTAAGACATTTAAGATTATGGCATCCACAATTAAGATCAAGCATGTAATGTTTAAAAATCTTAATCATCAATCATGTTATCTTCTAAATACAATCATTTGAGTGTAGACATCAAGCCTATGTCACTACTAAGATTTTAACAATCATGATATGTGGAATGGTGATTATCAAAGTTTTGATTTAAGTGATATGTATTTTTATTGAAACATCATATCATAATCAATCTTAGGCTCAAGATAAGTAAATCATTTTTTCTAACATAATCTCATCACTTAAGAATCATTTGATCTTAATTGACTTGCAAGTTATGAAGATTTGGAGAATTATGATCTTGTTGGTGTTGTCCAAAGGTGGTGAGTGAGTTTTTACCTTTTAGTTTCATTATATTTCAATCAACCAAACATATTCATTAGGATCAAAATTTTTGCATTTTTTCCATTAGTTAATCCTAAATTTAGATCAAGGACCAAAATCAAAAAATGACTATTTTGCCCTTGGGTACTTTACCTTATAACTCATGAAACACAACTCAAATGACTTGAGCATTCAGAGTGGTAAATCTATGAGTTAATTGAGACATCAGAGGAGGATAATGTGTTTTTTTTAATTTAATTTAATTTCAATAATTATTTAAATTCACAAAATAAGGTTTTCAAAGTTGGTTTATTTAACTTTCCAAAAACAAAATTTTATTTATGAGAAAATTATTAGGATTCCCTCAGGTCAGAGTAGCACTTAGGCAAAATTTCATGATTTTTTTAATCAAATTTTTATTATTATTATTTAATTTTGGATCAATTTCAATGATTTAATTAAATGGAAAATTGTTTTTTAATTACCAAATTTTTTTATATTTTCATTAGATTTCTCTCAGTTCAAAATACTCATAGACTCAAATTTTGTATTTTAATGAGAAAATAAGGAAAAGTCATTTTTAAGCATTTAAAATTTATTTTTAACTTAGAAAATTTAGGAAAAATATCTTAATGAATTCTACATGATCTGTCAAAGCTTATACTCATTCTGAACCATTATTTTTTTGTATTTTTGAAAATTTTAAAAGTTTTAATTATTTTAATTTAAAATAAACTTTGAAAATGACATATTTTCACAAAAATAGATTTTATTTTTATTAAATGTCTCTAATCACATGGGAATTAAAAAAAATTCATGATTTTCTTAAGCTTATTTAATTTATTATAATTATTTTTTTACAAAAATTCCAAGTTTCTTTAAAAATCATTTTTAATGCTCAAAAGAGGTCAAATAATTTTTAAATTTTACAGTAAGTAAATATCATTTTATGCACAATGTGTAATTAATTATGTCAATTTTTTATAAATATATAATTTACATAAATTAACACAAGTATATACACTTAAGTAAATATTGAAATTTACAAAATTATTCATGTAATCATGGTATTTTTCTAAACTTATTTGACTATAGGAAACCTACTAAAATTATTCTCATAATTTTCCAAGTGATCTTTTAATTTATATAACTAAAATAGCCAAAATGGCCACATTAGCTTGAAAATTAAGGTTAGAAGCATAAAAATGTCATCTAACCTTCGAAAAATCAAAAGACATAGTCTTTGTCATGAGGAGCAAACGCTCAAAATTTCAAGTCATGGTAAGAAATGTTTGATTATAATGAATTAAAATACTCCATAGGGTATTTAATTCATTAGAATTTAGGGAATAAGAAAATAATTTTTATTTTTACTCCACATTATGCTCCTCTGTTCAGTGAGCAAGAGGGTATTTTTCTTTTATTTTTATGATTTTTATAGAGAAAGATATGGATTTTTGAAGTTCAGGCATTTAAAATAAATGAGAAAAATCCATATTTTTCTACTTATCATACGCGGCACCAACTCATCCTACGACGACTCTGAACTCACACGCGACATGCTCCTATTTGTTGCGCTTTCCACCTAGGCATGCCACATGGCCCGCGGTTTACACACCAAGAGTCTGTCTGTCTCGATCTCTTTCATCCATTGGACACATGTGCAATTGGACGACACCACGATATCGTCCCCAAGTGACATAACCCGTAACCCGTTCACACTAAAACCTTAAGCTCTCTGCCTAGACTCAACCAAATCACATTAGATTTTTTTCTACACCTTCATCTACTCAAGACAAACACATATATATGGTAAATCAAGTATGAAATCAAGCCACTAAAAATGGAGAATCAAAAGAAGATTGAGATAGCTTAGAGCTCAATAACTTTGTGTGAGAGGGGAGGCCTCATTCAGATGGTTGTGGTAGCTTTGATTGGATCCAACGAACCTCCAGATGAAGTCTCAAGCCCAAGTGAATTGTCTAGGTATGATTTTGACGAGACTCAATTTTAGGTGTTGGTCTAGAGCTAGGTTAGAGGTTGTTTGAGAGAGGGATTTTATGAGGGATCAACTACTTTTACTGTGGAGATGGTGTGTGCACAATTAATTGGAGCTTGGTTCACGGTGGAGCTGTGGAGGAATGTGTCCTAGTTTTGTCCTGATTTTGAGCTCTAAATTGAACTCTGACAGAGGGAACCAAAGGGGGAAGTTGGTTGGATTGAGCGTAGAGATGCTTAGAGAGTCTCTGGTGAGATTTTGACTGAGTTTCCCCAAGGATTTGCAACTCCTCCCCTTTTGCCACGAAGCAGGCTGATTAAATAAAGGAGCTTGGGCTGGCCACAAGGGCCAATTGATGGGTGCACAGAGCTACTTAGGTGGTGGGCTGAGGAGCTTTGAAGAGCAATTAGGATGAGCTGGCCTCCAGGGTTGAAATTGAGTTTGATTTAGGGGTGTTGGCTCACGATTTTGGCATTTTCTGGTGAGTAGGGTGGTTGGCCAGAGCAGGGGAGATGGTCAGCTAGTCAAGTGAGATAGTGGGAGGCTTAATTATGCTTTACCCCTAATGGTTAGTGATGATGGTGGGTATATTTTGTTTTAGATCGAAAAAAGGGATAAGATCCCTTAATCTAGGGGACCCTTGGTCCATAGCCACCAAGTTGGTTTAAGGTGGTTTAGCTTAGTTAATAGATTGTGTTTAGTGGTTGTGGTAACATCAATTTGATGACTTTGTCATGGCTAAGTCAATTTTAGTGAAAGGGTTCAATTTGGGTCAAAATGGTTGTTGACCTCACTTTTGGTTGACGGTTAGTTTTTCCTCTTTACTAGTTTAAGGTCTAGCCGTAGGACTTTCCTACTGACTATTCTTAGAAAACTAGACATGAAACCCTCAAAATTAGAAATTCTACCATCTTCCTTACTCAACTTGAAGTTCCACATATTGGTCATAACCTCTAAGCACTTAGTAGGTGGGGTCACTATAAGGGAAACTCAAGATGAGTCACCCTTAGGACTGCTAGACCTTATAATTGACCCTGGGTGTTGGTCTGGAGCTAAGGGACTCACTACACTCACTACACTCACTACACTCACTACACTCATCTACACTCACAATCACTCACAACCCTAAACTCTATTTTCTAGCCTAGGTCCCTTGATCTTTTTGGCATACTCATGTAGATGGTCCCCTAAACCTACCAGCCCTAGCGTTATGGTTTGACTAAGACCATTATGTAGAGGACCCAAAATGGGGTTTCCATTAGTTCATGGCTTGTTGGTGATGATTGGTACCTCAACTCTACCAAAATACCCATATTGGTTTTTTACCCCTAGACACCCCCAAATTACAAAAATACCCCTCGATAACCCAAAATTCCAAAAATTCCAAAACTTCCCAGAAAATATCAATAAATCCCAAATATTGTCAATTTCATATTTCTCAACTACCAAGTAATGCAATTTGGCCAATTTGACCATCTTTAACAAAAACCCCCAAATTTGCCTTTAATGGCTCAAATTCCCCAAATTCAACCCAAATGTCCGTCAATTTGAACTCAATTGACCCCAATTCCAATCCTAAACACAAATTAACTCTTTATATGACCAATATAGATCAAATACAAGCTTAATTAGCCCATTATTTGAGCCCAATTTTGATTTAGATCAAAATCCAATTTTGACCATATGACCTAATCTCACCAAATTGAACCCATAGCCTAGTAAATTGGCCCCAATTAATGCTTAAAAATATTTATAACAATCTTATACATCAAAATAAACCATTAAATGGCCTTGGTGAAGCCTAAAATCCATTTGATTTTGGCCTAAATCCAAAATTCCCAAATTTAGCCCCAAATTGGCTAAGTCCATCCATTTGATTTTTGGCCTAAATCCAAAATTCCCAAATTTAGCCCCAAATTTGCTAAGTCCCCAAATTTCACCCACCCTAAATCCAAAATTCCCAAATTTAGCCCCAAATTGGCTAAGTCCCCAAATTTCACCCAATTTATTGCCTTAACCCCCAAATTGGCATCCAATTCATGTGGAAGACTCTTCATAGGGTCCCTATTGACAATTTAAAACAATAAATTTGGACTTATCCCAAGGCTAACCCAAGCTAGACCCAAGCCTAGTCTAGCATGACCAAATTGAGTAAAAATCAAAATTCCCTAAAATTGACCCTTCAGTTGAGCTCAAAACCACTTCCATTCTACACCAAAGTAGTTTCTTATAATCATCTACACCAAATGAAACATTTATTTGGGCTAATTAACATGGCTAACCTATCCCAAACCCAAGTTTTGGTCATTTGCGCCCACTTGGACCCATGCACTAAATGTGACCTGATCACCCTAAAGTCACCAAATTAACTCCATCACAGCCATTAGTTGGATTTAGTGACGAGTCCAAACACCCTGAAACCACCTAAATTAAGCCATGGACCAAAGGTCCCCCAAATCAATGGATATTTTTTTCCAAAAATGCATGTGCTTAAGATATCCTTACCAAAATTAGATATTATTGCACTAAATTGCTGTGACATATTCCCCTGGGTTCCTTGAGCTCTTATCCACCTCCCCCTGGATGGTCGGCCAGCCTAGTAGCTGAAAAAGCTGAAAACCGAGAGCCACCCCCATGGGACTTCACCCAAGTTAAGCTTAGAGACCAACTCAGCCAAATTGAGTTGTAGTGCTCCTCTGCTTTCCACTCCAATGCACCCAAACTTATGCCCTGAGAGCCACCCCATGACCATTTTTATAAAAACTCACCTCTACGGCCATGGGAGGTGTGCTGAAATTTAGAGAGGCCTCTCCAAACTTCACACAGAGCTTCCTTAAGATCCCCTCAGTGCATTCCAACCATTTTCCCTCACCAATTTTCACTGTTGGAGCTCAATTTTGAGATTAAAACCTTATCGCAAACCATGATAGAATCCAATACACATTCACAGTCCACTAAACCTAAATTAACTCTACCCACACCTTCACAACAGTGAAAGAAGCCAAAGCCCCATAAAATCCCCCTTCCACAGAGCCTCTACCATAGCTCTAGATCAACACCCAAATCCAGCCGTGATCGAATTCATACCTAGGCCTTACACCATGACTAGAGTCTCAATCCCTAGCCTCTTTGAATCATAAAAAATGTGTCAAGATCCTCTGATCGAAGCTTCACTACTCAGAACAAAGGTATAAAACATTACATCCCGAGCCTATTTCGATTCTCCATTTAATTAGGCTTAATTTAATTGCATGATTACCATATAGATGTGTTCATCTCACTTAGACGAGTCAATAGTACCCAACCCGAGGTGATTTGGTTGAGTCTAGACTGAGATCTTAGGGTTTTAGTTTGGACGGTCACAGGATCATGCTATCGGGGATGATGACGGGGAGCCGTTTGATCAAGCGTGTATCAAATAGACGGAGGAGATCGAGCCAGATGACGCTTTGCGACATAAACAGCTGGCCGAATCAGTGCTGAGGTGGATGGCGGCATCAAATGGAAGCGTGCCGCGTGGAGCTTCGGAGCCATCGTAGGTTGAGGTGGCACGCATGGTTTAAATAGATATATAGGGTTTTTTTCTATTTATTTAAATACCCCTAACTTATAAAATTCATAACTTTGTGTAAAAAAATCACAAAAAATAACATAAAAATACCCTCTTGCTCAGTGAATAGAGGAAAACAATGTGGAATAAATTTCAAGTCCATTTGATGCATATTTTATTTTTAATTAGTTAGACACTCTTTGAAACATTTGATTCTCCATGCATATTGACACATCTCCTTGGCTTGAAATTTTGGCATGTTGTAGCCTCTGTCAAGAAAAATATCCTCTAATTTTTCCAAACTCAGAGAAAGTCCCTAAACAGAGGTCCATATTTTTCAAGTTTATGCACATTATTTACTTAAAATAACCATGAAAATTAGAATATTGACTAGAAAATTCCAAGGAAACTTTAGAAGGTCCACAATGACCAAAGAAGCTTTTGGAAATAATTTCATGGGTGAAGGCACTGAAAATGTACTTAATTTACATGAACACTAAATTATTAAGATAATTAATTTTGAAAATTACAAACATTTAAATGACTTGATTTTTGATCTCCACTATGGTTCCTGATCCAGAGAACTCTCCATAAAATTTTCAAAATGTTTTGAGTTCCTTTGGTAACTTAAGTTGTTTTTAAAGATAAACATTACTTTTGACATTTAAATAATTTTAAAAAAATCTAAATACAGCTCAAAAAATTATGAAACTTAATTTTTTGACTTCTCTGAGATCATAGGTTTTTTCTAAAAACAAAATAATATTTAAAATAAAAACTTGATTTTTAGCATATTTTTAATATTTAAATAATTAAGAATCCCTAAAAATCACAAAAATAATAAAACTCATCGAAATGTTTTAAATTGCTTCCTAATCACTAAGGAATAATTAGAATATTTTCCCTAGTAAATAAAGATATTGAATTTTAAAGCTTAAAAATAACTTTTAAAAGGCTAAAAATAAGTTTTTGAATTTTAAAGCTTAAAAATAATTTTTAAAGGCTAAAAAATGAGTTTACACTAAAATAATTTCAATAAATCAAAGAAAAATCAGAAAAATATTTAAAAATAATTTTTAAAGGCTAAAAAATGAGTTTACACTAAAATAATTCTAATAAATCAAATAAAAATCAGAAAAATATAAAATTTTAGCTTAAAAATAATTTTTAAAGGCTAAAAATGAGTTTTCATTAAAATAATTCCAATAAATCATATAAATTGATAAAAATATAAAAATAAAGTTCTCTGACTTCAGGGAGACTTTTCAAAAATACTAAACTTAATTTTTTCCATTTAAAATATTTTATATTTAATAAATACCACAGAAATTAAAATAATTCTCAAAATTCAAATAAAATTCAAAAAATCATGAAAGTTTGTGTAGCGACTTCTCTTATCTAAGGTTACATCGAGTAAAAATTTCAAGGGATTAGGATTTACCTTGGTCAAGTTAGGAAATTTCTTTGAAAAATCTTATTTTTGCATGAAAATAATTATATAAATTAAAATAAATTTTAAAAAATCACATTTTCTCCTCTGATGTCTTAACTGACCCATGAATGAGGTGGGATAGAAAGGCCAAAGTCATTTGGATTAAATTTGATAAATTATGAAGTNAATTAAAATAAATTTTAAAAAATCACATTTTCTCCTCTGATGTCTTAACTGACCCATGAATGAGGTGGGATAAAAAGGCCAAAGTCATTTGGATTAAATTTGATAAATTATGAAGAGATAGACCCTTAGGGGCAAATGTGTAATTTTGGAAAATTAGCCTTAATTAGCCTTTAGGCTGATCTTAAGAAGGAAGATGGGTAACCTATGATCTTAATCAATCTATTTGATGTTTGAAACACAAGGGGTTAGTTGATAGATGGGTAACCTCTGATCTTAATCAATTTATTTGAGGTTTGAAACACAAGGGGTTAATTGGTAGAAACCAACCTTGAAAAGATAAGTTAATAAATTTCTAAATTATTAAAATTTGGGAGTTTATTAAAATAAAATGAGTGATGTTTGAAACACTAGGGGTTAATTGGTAGAAACCAACCTCACTTTCTTAATTAAAAAGATAAAATTTCTAAATTATTAAAATTTGGAAGTTTATTAAAATAAAATGAACCCAGGACTTAGGGGTTTAAAATTTGGAAGTTTATTAAAATAAAATGAATCTAGGACTTAGGGGTATGACTTTTGAAGTCGATAATTAATCAATTTAATACCCCTATTTGATTTTCAAATAAAATTCAAAACATGAGTCATGATCACCTTGTTGACCTCACTTTTGGTTGAGGTCTAGAAATTTCTTTAGTAGCCTAGGTCTAGCCATAGGACTTTCCTATTGACTAGTCTTAGAAAACTAGAAAAGGTACCCTCACCATTAGAAACTCAAAAATTCTTCTTTTTACTCAATTTGAAGTTCCACATATTGGTCCTAACCTCTAGCACTTAGTAGGTAAGATCATTATGAGGGAACTCAAG